>SNQJ01S0045550.1:58823-89453 GCA_010110895.2 Picea sitchensis
CATAAGTTGCTTCAAGATAATCTCATGTCGTCCAGATATCTAAAGTATATCAGTTCATTTGCAGTCATCTTCTTGATGCTTTCATTAGCAATTTTTTCTACATGGATGATAGTGGCTTCAGTAAGATGTAACAGGGTTCAAATGGCTAACAATATACTGTCAGTTGTCATGATTGTGTTACAGTTGATCTTGATGAGACAGGTGCATAGGACAGAGTTCAAAGACAAAGAGCAAGCCGAGTGGCCTATCCCGAGCTTGTTGACTGGTCAGTAACCTTTTGGGGACCAAAAGGTCTTATTGTGGGGAGGTACTTGATTCGTAGGATCTTTTAATGACTTGTGGTTGAGTTTTAATTTTTCATGCGTTAATTAACCATTTGAGAAAACTTAGTGAAATAATGAGGAAAGAAGAGGAATTATGATAGCCATATACACATATGCAGATCTGAAATGAATAATAGCTAGCAAACCATAACACGCAGATTGATAACAGAGTTCGACACAACTTTGCCTACGTCTCTGGGCCTTTGTCTCTGTGGGGAGGCTTATTTATTTCTGTTCAAGAGCTCAAAAATACATCACTGCAATGCCAAATGGCTACAAGACTAATCTGGTCATGTTCTTCCAGATCTCTAGAACCCTACAAAGAAAATGACATACAAAACGGACATCCGGAGCTCCCAGAAATGGTCCGACAGCGTCTCCTCCTCAAAAGCTTCTCTGCATCAAAATGGCTTTAGCTTGGTTTCCCTTTAGTATAACTCTGTTTTGACTACTCCTATGGCTTCAGAGCATCCAAAAACCCCTATTTGGGCTCTTTAGGCACCTCAATCGGTCGAAAAACAAAGAAGTTATGCCTCCTGGAAGTCTTCCCCTTCATGCTTGTTGTCTCTGCATCTACAAATTGCACCCCCCTTGAAAGAACTTGACACACACGCAATAAATAACGTGAAAACCCAACACCGGGCGCAATCGTGCCAATGGTGCAAACCATAGGACGGTTAAGGGCATGCCAGCCCCTAACCACCTAGCACTTGGGCGTATGGGTCATGTGACTGCGCACATTGGCAAAAAGTGGTTAATGGTTACAACGGGTTTAAACTTCCCCCGTGCTCCGGTTAGGATCACATGGCATAAAACAAAAGGACCAAGGGATATGTTAAAACCCCGCGCGCCAACCGTTACAACCACAATGTAACCGCATATACACATACACTCCGTTTATAACTACGCGCATATACATATATAGTGGACACATGAAACAACTATGCGACCATGGGTCGGGGCTAAGCCTCGGCCCGACCCCGCCCATATATACAACATGTACAATTGAAATACATTATAACACACATGTATAATAAGAACCATGCGGTGGTACAGTGGTCGAGCGGATGTTGTGAAGTCTTTACACGGTGGGGAGGTCCAGGGGTCGAACCCCACGGACTCCAATAGTTTTACACAACAACCATAAACCAATAAAGGGGTGCCACGTGGCAGCCCATGATTGGGCCATGTGGCACCCAATCATTGACCAGAAAACTGCCACATGTCGACACATCATTCACCTTCAACAACCAACTAGATTCTGCCACATCATTAGATGCCACATCATCGTACGTTCTGTACGGCCCTGCCACGTCAGCCTGTACGGACTGTACAGTCAGCATCATTTTTTTTGCCTGTTTGACTTTACGAACAAAACACAATATCTTCTCCATACAGAGCCCGTTTGACAAAGTAAATATACCGCCGGAATCAGGAAGACGAGATAGATGCAATGGAACTGGTTTCGTCGCATTCCGAGCACTTTCATTTTTGAGCATTTTTCAAGCCCTGTCAGGCTTCTGGATCCGATTTCGGATCAACAACTAAGGTGCCACGTGTCACCGAGATATGGACAATTCAAAGACCCTTTATGCCTATTAGAGCATGACAAGTGTTACCCCCAAATGAGGACACATTTCACCCCTGGCCCTCTCCACGTGTCAGCCTTTGGTTCATACCCGCCTGGCCAACATGGTTTGTGATATGATTGGGACTCTGGGACTTTATGAGTTTGGAAGATTTAGGGAATAGTATAGTAGAGGTACGTCAACGTCGATCACCAATTTTCGAATGCCGAAAACATCAATGTCGATTATCGATTGCCAAACACCGAAACAATCAATGTTGATCACCGAACATAGAAAACATCAACGTCGATCATCGATTGTCGAAAAATGAAATGTTCAACGTTGATCGCCGATTGTCAAACACCAAAAAAATCAACGTCAATCGTCGATTTCCAAATGTCAAAACGTTCAATGTCGATCGTCGATTTCCAAACGTCGAAACGTTCAACGTCGATCGTCAATTTCTGAACGTCGAAAATGTAGAACGTCAATCGTCGAGTGTCGAACGTCGATCATCGAATGGTCAAGGCCATATGGAGATATTTTGTAACTTTGGGGAGTATGCGTGCAATAATAAAAGGGACGATCAACACTGAACGTCGAAGACCCCAACTAATAACTCCCAGATAACTTCGGGAGGTCGTATCTTGCAAACCAGAGGTTGAATTTAGAGCCAGTAATGATCATCAGAAAGATACTAGAGAGTAGAGGAGGATGAAGACCTTAGAGATATGATTTGAGATTATTAGAGTGAGAAAAATGTTGATTCCCCACCCCTGGAAAGGGTATTTAGGGGTTGAGTGTGTTACAAATTAGTATCAGAGCATGGAAACAACACTTGGCTTGCTTGGGATCATACGCAAGTCGCATGAAAATATTATTAGAGAACTTTATGGGGAAACACCCTACCTTAACCCCCTTCTATAAGAAAATTCTATGAACCTCTACTGAAGAGGGGAATGAAACCTTATACTGTTGATAGATTCTTTGGAAATCTGCACTATATGTTGCTAATGTTTCCAAATAGAGAAGCTAACTTCACTTTATAATAATATGTGTTGTTCATGAATTGGTAGATTAGTAACTAACAAAAAATGTTTTTTTAGCACTCAAGCAGTCAGTGAGCATCGAGAAAACTATAACGTAAGGGATGGTGACACACCATGAGTTGGAGGAGAGCTCCCACAATAGAGAGGAAGAATTTGATGAAAGGAGGGCGGTGGAGACCCCTCTAGATTTGGCCGAAACTGTAAGAAGCCTCATGGAAGAATTATAGAGTTATAAGGTTGACAATGAAAGGCTGATAAAGGACACTAGTACATATTGTAAAAATTTCGACGTTCTATTTGCGACGTTATGGACAAAATTGGCCATACTGTCGAAAAATAGAGATTTTTTTTTTTTTTTTTTCCATATTGCAGACTAAAAATAATGTAGTCCTACTGCAAAGTCTATCATATATACAAAGGAAACTACAACATGGTCCAACTGCTAGTCATGTGGAAAAACATCATACTAATAAAACTCCAAGTCCACCTGAGATACAAAAGCATGACCCAGAAAGTGGCCACACCAGGAGGAGCACCTCAAGGAAGGCCTAACATGGAGCCAAGAGACACTCACCGGAATGTCCCTCTTAGGACACTAACAACTCCAAAGAATCCTCTAGTGGAAAAAATAGTTCCCATTCTTAGATGAGAGGAAAGAAGAGGAAACATTCCAAGAGTCATGACCCTGAAGAGTTCAAGAAAGCCAAACCACCCACCTTCAATGGAGAGATTAATAAGGTGGAAGAAGTAGAAGTTTGGCTACTCATCTTGAAGAAGTACTTCAGAGTCCATGACTACTCTAAAAACTTAAAGGATTGGATAACCATTTTCAACTTGAATGGGAAAGATTCCATTTGGTGGGAGGACCTTAGGAATGTGAAAGAAATCCATTAGAAAGAATTGTCATGGAAACAATTTGAGAAATACTTCAAGAAGAAGTATCTGTCAGAAAAGTACTTTGATGGAAGACCAAGGATTTCTATGAAGTCAAGCTGGGACAACTCACCATAGATGAGTATATCAACAAATTTCTCGAGATGATGAGGTATGTGCCCTACATAAAGGATGAAAAAGTAAAGATGCAACGTTTTATTAATGGATTACCTTAGTCCTATCGGGAAAAAATTGAGTTTGATGAGCCAAAGAATTTAGAAGATACTATTCGAAAAGCAAGGTATTGCTATGAGAAATTCAAGAATAAGACAGAACCCCATGAAGAATGGAAGAAGAAAAACAATTCGAGATTCAAGAAGAAGGGGTTTAAATCCTTGATATTTAACAACCATGGGAAGAGATCTAGGATGAGCCTTCCTACCAGAAGTGCGTATCAACAAAATTTCCCATCCCAGAGTGGAAATAAACCATTCCTAGCAACTCCAAGTAATACTGATAACACGAAGAGAGAACCTGTGAAATGTTGGGGTTGTGGAGAGGAATATTTGTTGAGGGACTATCTGCATAGGCAACAAAGCAATAAGAGGGTATACAATATCCAATAGGCTACCACAATCAATGATGTGGCTAGGATCATGCCACAAATTTAAGCATCCTTGGATAATAGACAAGTTGACCACCAAGCTTCAGTGGTGGAGATGGAAGGTACGAATTCCAACTATCCTGTTTCCATTTTAATTAACCATGGTTCTAATGTGAGTTATGCTTCCCTTCAAACTGTTGAGAAATGTAAATTGCAACAAGTTAAACATGCTAAATCATGGCTGGTACAAGTATCCACTCGAATCAAAAGAAAAATAACAGAGGTCATACCAGCATGCCAATTTGTTATAAGTGGGTTTCCCACCCAAGAGAACCTAAACATACTTCCTTTTGGATCTTGTTATTATCCAGATACTATCTATTCAATTTTCTCCCTATTGCAGGAATGGGGTTACTCCTGTAGCACCGAAAAGTGTTAGTACCTGAAACTTTAAGTTTAAAAATATTAAAAGAGAGTTGCTTAAACAATGGTTTTTATGCACTGCAAGCCGTTTTTATATGTGTTGTTATGATCTTGGATTAATAGTATTATATCTTGGGTTCTTTTGAACAAGTGGAAAAATAATTTTTGCCTTTTAGGCAAATCTGGGTTTCAAGGCTTTTTACAGTGCTAATGTTTACTCTAGCAAAATCATTGGGCCCACAGGCCCAATCTCCGATTAATCTCATCAGGCATAAAAAACCAAGTTCACAGGTTATCGAGCCAAGCACCTGCCATCAAATACAACTCAGGTTAGTACCTACTACTAGTAGCCACGCAACACAACAATCATGATAAAGCACTAGCACATCATAGTCAAAACCCACAAGAGGCTACAACAAATCACTTCTCGAATTGCTATACCATTTGAAGAGAAGATGCCCGATTCAACTAGATGGAGAATTTACATCACAATATGTGTCACTCTACTGGCCTGTCTAGCTGCAGAATTCATTTGTCAATGACTCTGTTTCCAGGTGTCAAGAGGCAAAATTTCCAACACTGATCCACCTTCCAAATAAATCATGTATAAAGTCAACACGAGTCTTCACAGTTTGCACAAGCCACAAGGAGAGAGCCCACCTGGGGCATTTGATTAACTCAACACATCAAACATATATCAAGACAGATGCGGTTATATACAATGGAAAAAGTATATCTTCGTGGCAGTGTAGGATATTCTCCATAACAATAAACAAACAAATGGCATGGAATTCTTTTCTTGTTTTTCATTGCCATCATCGACCTGTCAAAACCTGAGCCCGTCTCAAGCAATACTACAAGCAATAAAATCCAAGTGCATGAGGCAAGCATCTAATTATCAAGGGATTTGATTCAAAGTGATGGAAATAGAAAACCCCTTCAAAAACATTCCAGAATGTCAAAAAACTCCAGGAATCATCCTCACAATTGAGCTCGTGCATTATTATTCATGGCATCCCTTGCTCAGGAAAATCCTGGGACCAGTCCTACCTCTGCTAGACTTAAGCTGTATTATTACTAGTACAGTTCGTGTGCTTGGTGAGTTAGGATTGTAATAAATCAAGTTACCATACGAGTACACAGTTTGAGTTGTGGATGTGTTTTTCATGCAACATCCAAACGCCCAACAAATCAATAATAGTAGTAGTAGGAGGAGTTCGAGAATACTCTAGATAGAGTTCTTATTTTGTTCAGGTTTATTTAAAGAAAAATGATGGAAACATTGATGTAAAGAACACATTTGGGTCAATTTCCTTTCACATTACAGTTTGACGAAATCATGAGAAATAATGGGGAGATTGCTGCTGCAAAGATCCATAGTATAGTCGTGACTGAGTCTGGAGAAGTCTCTACAAGGGGAAAATGCCAAGGATGTTTCTTTACCCCATTATGAACAATATGCATTATATTGGTCAGAAGGTAAGGCTGAGAAATCATTCAGAAACAAAGCACCTTCATTCTCTTCTTTTAAAACACATGATTAATAAGGAGGCAACCTAAGGGATTCACTCAGATAACTTGGGCAACTGCCTCAGAATTTTAGTCTTTTAGACCTTCCAACAGACCTAACAAATGGAGATATTGGTCTTCTAGGAAGCTATTCTGGTTCTCCTTTTTTCCCAAATAATACAAAAATTTTCCTGGAGTCTCCAAACAAGTACAACTACACTTGCAGATTCTTCTTCTGCATTTGATTGGATTGGGAGTAATTAATTTCATCTCAACATCCAGAACGTCTAATCATTGGCGACACTAGTTAATGGCCAAATGTACAATGTCTCTACAGAAATGATTAGTATGGGAGAAATCATGTCAAAATTCATGTGATTTGCATGATGTTGCAATTGTGAAGACTGTAGAATATCTCAAGGGGCATAAAATGGAAATGATGTTTTTTGAAATCAAGACCTTACAGAAGCCCGTGTCTCTACTAGACCAGCAGAAGCAAGATACACAACAATGCATATAGGAAATTCAACCATCATCACAAGAAACTGCAGACAATGAAGAAGAGCAATTGCATGAAGCACAAAGTGAAGCTCTTATGATAGAGTCAAGTTCTAGACCCATTTCAAATCAATCTCAATCAATATATATTCATTCTATTTTAGGAGATTAGTTCCACAAATGGAGGCATCAGTCAAACACTACTAGCAATGAAGCACAAAATCTGTAGATGAAGATCGAGAATACAAATGGCATAATGATCAAAGGTGGCAGAGTATCCCATAACTCATGGCAATAAAATCAACAATTGTGATCATCAGTTCAATATTCCCAGGCATGAAATCAACAGACAATTTTGGGCATCTCCAACTCATCGAAATGCAGATATCAAGGAGACAGTATTCTTGCAATAGGTGGCCAACTTTCCAGTTTTTCAGTCAGCCTTTTTGGCACTCGAGACACTTTGGGTTCTATTTTATCTTTTAGCTTACTTTTAGAAATATTAATTAATGTTTCTTCTTGAATTTAGAAGCAGTTTGTTAACTGCAGGTTATATGTTTTTATCATTTGTAAAAAAAAGGGGGCAGGCCCGAGAGGGTAAGGCCTAAGAAGAATTTGATGAATTAGCCAGCCAGTAAGTGTTATTGTAAACCTGAGGGCATTATATTTCCATGATCGCTTCTGACATTGGAGATTTATGACATTTGTTTTATCAGATTGTGATTTCTTTTGTTAAAACATTATTTTTCATCTTCCTTGTTTTACACTCTGTTTTTCATCTTACTTGAACGAATAAAAGCCATTGAGAATCAATGGCTACCCATGGATGATAGATTCACGAGCAGTAAATATTTTACTGTGATTGCCTACTATTGGTGTGTTTGTTTCAAGTACTTTTTCATCCATTTTGCAAAGAGAATCTGTGTTTGATGAATATTCTACTTTTGTTTATTCCCTATTCTTCTACCCATCTTCATATAAATTTCTTATCTGATATGCAATTTGATTGCCTTGAATAAACATGGTGTTTACTTAACTGCATGCCCAATGGTATTTCACTGATCTGCATTTAAATTATTCCTTTATTATTTCTCTTTCACTTTACCTGATCCACCCTCTTTCAAAACCCAAAACACATCCTGATTTATAAAAAAGCATTGCAATAACCAACGATGTGCTAGGCTTGACCCTATAGTAGTCTAGGGGCAAATTCTAGCACTAACCTCTTTTGGCGCTATTGCCGGGGAGGAAGCAATGAAGATGAATGAGAAATCTTCACTGGGAGAACGAAATTGATCAGAGCCAACATTTGATGGTGAACAAGGGCTGGTCACATATTCAATACTGCATCATTCACCTGATGACTCCACCCCATGAAGGAAGAACATGTTGGCGACTTCACTGATACGGGACAACCACAACAATGGAAGCTATCTTGGCTCAGAGGTTTGAACCTCTCAATTTTTCATCTATTCTTGTTTTTCCTAATCCTGTGCCTTCTTTCTCAGAATGCACAGTCTTTCTTCCTATATTCCATGGAGATGAAGGGGATAATTCTTCCCAACATCTCATAGATTTTCATCAGTGCATAAATCGGTTGAATATCTATCATGAAGATGTTTGTATACTCATTAAATGGCAATGCTCGGAGATGGTATCGGTCACTCTCTATTGCCAGCATATCTTCTTTGCAGGAATTTCATGCAGCCTTCCATAAGTATTGCAAGAGGTATTATTCTTCTGATATAATTCTTGAAGGATGTTGTGAAAAGTTCAGATATGATATTCATCAGAGAATATATTGTGCCTCGTATGATGAGTATGATGATCCTTGTGAAGAGCGAGATCATATTGTTTCCCTTTTCTCTAAAGTTTTAGAAGATGCTGAAGCAGAGAAGACAAAATTTGTGTTAAATTCTACTCTTCCTGTACCTTTCATTTCAGATCCTATTGAACAATAGTATGCTGGAAATATTGAAGTACTGGAAGAAGAGTTGATCCTGTTTTCATCGCCAGTGGTTGAGCAACCATCTCTGCAAATCAGCAAGCCTACATTTACCATGCTTGAACCTAAATCTGTAGACAATATCAAACAATCGATCATCAACAAAGAAATCAGTCCACAATCATGTTCAAATTTGCAAATAGCTAAAGATGGTAGCCATTATCAGGAGTAGGATATGCAACAACCTTCCTCTTTTTTTTTATTTATTTTTTATTTTTTACTGGGGGAATCGGCAACTCGTGGTTCTCGTACTCGCGTGACACGGGATCGATCCCCAGGCGGCTACCACTATAACCCCAGGTGCAACCACCCAGCCCGCAAGAATGGCGCACGAGTAAGTCCGGGTGAGAATAGAACACGAGACTTCATTTTTACAAATTTCCTTCCATTTACACGACACTTGCCAATCCGTCTACACCCGTGCGGGCAACAACCTTCTTCTTTTTAGCTGAAACAAAAACAAGAGTTTTTTCTTCATAGCTTCATTGATCCCTTTGCTAATTATATGGAATCTTTGAGTAGTTCAAGTGTCAGATTGTTTTTTTCAAAAGAAGGTTAGTTTTGTTGTCCTTTTGAACTACATTCATGTATTCCATGGGCTCTTGCATTTTTTATTTTCATACAAGAAGTTTTTTCAGTCAATTGGATGTTATCATGGCTTCATTGGAAGCATGATTTCACATGATTAGCCAGTTTTTACTAGTTAAAAGTAGGAATAGATAAAAGAATAATCTCGCCATATGAGCAGGGAGATTTTTTTTTTTCAGTTTGTTAGTTTGCTGCAGTATGTTGTTTTTCAAAGTTTGAATAAAGGCTGCAGATATCTGGTGGCAGTATGACTGACTCTAAAAACCCCATGGACTAGGCATAGCATAAATGTGGATGTTTGCAGAGGTAAAAGTTTGCAGGTTGCGTTGCATGGATGCATAGAGGAAAGGGCACAATGGTCTACTTGTTCTTGGCAACTCACAAAGAGTATTCCATCCCCAAAAAGATCCAATGTTGGTATCCAGATACTAACTATTCAATTTTCTCCTTGTTTCAAGAATGGGGTTATTCTTGTAGCACCAAAAAGTGTTAGTACCTGGAACTTTAAGTTTAAAAACTTTAAAGGAGCATTGCTTAAACAATGTTTTTTATGCAGCACATGCCATTTTGATATGTGTTGTTATGATCTTGGATTAATAGTATTATATCTTGGGTTATTTTGAACAAGTGAAAAATAATTTTTGCCTTTTAGGCAAATCTGGGTTTCGGGGATTTTTATAGTGCTAATGTTTACTCTAGCAAAATTATTGGGCCCACAGGCCCAATCTCTAATTAAGCTCATTAGGCATAAAAAACCAAGTTCATAGGTTATCGAGCCAAGCACCTGCCATCAAATACAACATAGGTTAGTACCTACTACTAGTAGCCACACAACACAATAGTCATGATAAAGCACCAACACATCATAGTCAAAACCCACAAGAGGCTACAACAAATAACTGCTCTAATTGCTAGAACATTTCAAGAGAAGATGCCCGATTCAACTGGATGGAGAATTTACATCACAATATGTGTCACTATGTTGGCCTGTCTAGCTGCAACATTCATTTGTCAATGACTCTATTTCCAGGTGTCCAGAGGTAACATTTCCAGCACTAAGCCACCTTTCAAATAAACCATGTATAAAGTCAACACGAGTCTTCACATTCCATGCAAGCCACAAGGAGAGAGCCCACCTGGGGCATTTGATTCACTCAATACATCAAACATATATCAAGACAGATGCGGTTATATACAATGGAAAAAGTATATCTTCGTGATAGTGTAGGTTATTCTCCATAACAATAAACAAACAAATGGCATGGCAGTCTTTTATTGTTTTTCATCGCCATCATCGACCTGTCAAAACCCGAGCCCGTCTCAATTAATACTACAAGCAGTAAAATCCAAGTGCACGAGGCAAGCATATAATTATCAAGGGATTTGATTCAAAGTGATGGAAATAGAAAACCCCTTCAAAAACATTCCAGAATGTCAAAAAACTCTAGGCATCATCCTCACAATCGAGCTCGTGCATTATTATTCATGGCATCCCTTGCTCAAGAAAATCTTGGGATCAGTCCTACCTCTGCTAGACTGAAGCTGTATTATTACTGGCGCAGTTCATGCACTTAGTGAGTCAGGATTGTAATCAATCAGGTTACCATACGAGTACACTGTTCGAGTTGTGTATGTGTTCGTCATGCCACATCCAAACGCCCAACAAATCAATAATAGTAGCAGTAGGAGGAGTTGGAGAATACTCTAGATAGAGTTCTTGTTTTGTTCAGGTTTATTTAAAGAAATATGATGGAAACATTGATGTAAATAACACATTTGGGTCAATTGCCTTTCACATTACAGTTTGACCAAATCATGAGCAATGATGGGGAGATTGCTGCTGCAAAGTTCCATAGTATAGCTATAACTAAGTCTGAAGAAGTCTATACAAGGGGAAAATGCCAAGGATGTTGCTTTACCCCATTATGAACAATATGCATTATATTGGTTAGAAGTTAAGGCTGAGAAAGTATTCAGAAACATAGCACCTTCATTCTCTTCTTTTAAAACAGATGATTAATAAGGAGGCAACCTAAGGGATTCACTCAGATCACTTGGGTAGCTGCCTCAGAATTTTAGTCTTTTAGACCTTTCAGCAGACCTAACAAATGGAAGAGATATTGGTCTTCTAGGAAGTTATTTTAGTTCTCCTTTTTTGCCAAATAATAAAGAAATTTTCCTGGAGTCTCCAGACAAGTACAACTACACCTGCAGATTCTTCTTCTGCATTTGATTGGATTGGGCATAATTAAGTTCATCTCAACAGCCGGAACATCTGATCGTTGGGGACACTGGTTAATGGATAAATGTACAATCTCTCTACATAAATGATCAATATGGGAGAAATCGTGTCAAAATTCATGTGATTTTCATGCTGTTGCTATTGTGAAGACTGTAGAATATCTCAAGTAAGGGGCATAAAATGGCAATGATGTTTTTTGAAATGAAGACCTTACATAAGCCTGTGTCTCAACCAGACCAACAGCAGCAAGATACACAACAATGCAAACAAGAAATTCAACCATCATCACAAGAAACTGCAGAACATGAAGAAGAGCAATTGCACGAAGCACAAAATGAAGCTCTTATGACAGAGTCAAGTTCTGGACCCATTTCAAATCAAGCTCAATCGAGATATATTCATTCTATTTTAGGAGATTAGTTCCACAAATGGAGGCATTAGTCAAACACTGCTAGCAATTAAGCACAAAATCTGTAGATGAAGATTGAGAATACAAATGGCATAATGATCAAAGGTGCCAGAGTATCCCATAACTCATGTCAATAAAATCAACAATTGTGATCATCAGTTCCAGATTCCCAGACATAAAATCAGAAGACAATTTTGGGCATCTCCAACTCATCGAGATGCAGATATCAAGGAGACAGTATTTTAGCAACAGGTGGCCAACTTTTCAGTTTTTCAGGCAGTCGTTTTGGCACTCGAGACACTTTGGGTTATGATTTATCTTTTAGCTTATTTTTAGAAATATTAATTAATGTTTCTTCCTAGAATTTAGAAGCAGTTTGTTAATTGTATGTTATATATTTTTATCATTTGTAAAACAAAGGGGGGCAACCCTGAGATGGTAAGGCCTGAGAAGAATTTGATGAATTAGCCAGCCAGTAAGTGTTATTGTAAGCCTGAGGGCATTATATTTCTATGATCGCTTTTGACATTGGAGATCTATGACATTTGTTTTATCAGATTGTGATTTCTTTTGTTTAAACATTGTTTTTCATATTCCTTGTTTTACACTCTATTTTTCGTCTTACTTGAACGAATTGCAACCATTGAGAATCAATGGCTACCCATGGATAATAGATTCACGAGAAGTGAAGATTTTACTGTGATTGGCTACTATTGGTGTGTTTGTTTCAAGTACCTTTTCATCTATTTTGCAAAGAGAATCTGTGTTTGATGGATATTCTACTTTTGTTTATTCCCTATTCTTCTACCCATCTTCATATAAATTTCTTATCTGATATGCAATTTGACTGCCTTCGATCAACAGGGTGTTTACTTAACTCCATGCCCAATGGTGTTTCACTGATCTGCATTTAACTTATTCCTTTATTATTTCTCTTTCACTTTACCTGATCCACCCTCTTTCAAAACCCAAAACACATCCTGATCTATAAAAAAATCATTGCAATAACCGAATATGTGCTAGGCTTGACCCTATAGTAGTCTAGGGGCAATTTCTAGCACTAACATCTTTTGGCGCCGTTGCCCGGGATGAAGCAGTGAAGATGAATGAGAAATCTTCCCTGGGAGAACGACATTGATCTGAGCCAACATTTGATGGTGAACAAGGGCTGGTCACATATTCAGGACTGCATCATTCACCTGGCGACTCCAACCCATGAAGGAAGAACCTATTGGTGACTTCACTGATATGGGACAACCACGATAATGGAAGCTATATTGGCTTGAAGGTTTGCACCTCTCAATTTTTCAGCTATTCCTGGTTTTCCTAATCCTGTGCCTTCTTTCTCAGAATGCGCTGACATTCTTCCTGTATTCCATGGAGATGAAGGGGATAATCCTGCCCAACATCTCATAGATTTTCATCAGTGCATAGATTGGTTGAATATCTGTCATGAAGATGCTCTCATGAAGATGTTTGTATACTCATTAAATGGCGATGCTCGGAGATGGTATTGGTCACTCTCTATTGCCAACATATCTTCTTTGCAGGAATTTCATGCAGCCTTCCATAAGTATTGAAAGAGGTATTATTCTTCTGATATACTTCTTGAAGGATGTTGTGAAAAGTTCAGATATGATATTCATCAGAGAATATATTGTGCCTCGTATGATGAGTATGATGAGCCTTGTGAAAACCAAGATCATATTGTTTCCCTTTTCTCTAAAGTTTTAGAAGATGTTGAAGCAGAGAAGACACAATTTGAGGCAAATTCTACTCTTCGTATACCTTTCATTTCAAATCCTATTGAATAGTAGTATGATATAAATATTGAAGTACTGCAAGATCACTTGATCCTATTTTCATCACCAATGGTTGAGCAACCATCTCTGCAAATCAGCAAGCCTACATTTACCATGCTTGAACCTAAATCTGCAGACGATATCAAACAACTGATCATCAACAAAGAAATCAGTCCACAATCATGTTCAGATTTGCAAACAGTTGAAGATGGCAGCCATTATTAGGAGAAGGATATGCAACAACCTTCTGCTTTTCAGCTGAAAGAACAACAAGAGATTTTTCTTCATAGCTTCATTGATTCGTTTGCTGATTATATGGAATCTTTGAGCAGTTCAAGTGTCAGATTTTTTTTTCAAAAGAAGGTTGGTTTTGCTGTCCTTTTGAACTACATTCATGTATTCCATGGGCTCTTGCATTTTTTATTTTCATAAAAGAAGTTTTTTCAGTCAACTGGATGTTATCATGGCTTCATTGGAAGCATGATTTCACATGATTAGACAATTTTTACTAGTTAAAAGTAGGAATAGATAAAAGAATAAGCTCACCATATGAGTAGGTAGATTTTTTTCAATTTGTTAGTTTGCTGCAGTATGTTGTTTTTCAGAGTTTGAATAAAGGTTGTAGAGATCTGGTGGTAGTATGAATGACTCCAAAAACCCCATGGACTAGGCATAGCATAAATGTGGATGTTTGCAGAGGTAAAAGTTCGCAGGTTGTGTTGCATGGATGCACAAAGGAAAGGGCACAGTGGTCTACTTGTTCTTGGCAAATCGTAGGGAGTATGCCATCCCCAGAAGGAGCTGCTATAAGCAAAATCTGTCCATTGGGACAGATGCGACCTATCCAACTGTGAAGCCAGTTACAACCTCTTTGATAGATTGAAATGAGGCAGAGACTACCCACACCTCAGGTGGTCCTTCTCCTGAGGCGGTATGAAGGGTAAAAAGAAAGGTGAAAGACTTACAAGAAGTCTTTTTCAGGACCAACCACCCTGGGTGTTGTCCTTCCTTAATTTCCTAGATGGCCAAAATGGCCCGGGGGATGAAATTTATGGACAATGGGACAAAAATGAGCTCACTGATTTTTAGGATAGAGAACTAAATAATGCGAACAACGAGCTGTTCACTTCCTTAAAGTGTTGGAAACTGTCCCAGAATGGGTCCCCGGGGTAAACCAGTGTCCAAGGTAATTAACCAATGGATGCTTTGAGTAAAAGGGTCTAAAATAAGGGTGAAAAGGGAGCTTAAAAGCTATAGCCAAGTACTTTTAAATGACTGTAAATTGCGAAAAACAAGCATTTCGAAGCTTTCAAGATAGGGAAATAAGCTCAGAATGGCTTGATACCCCCTGAGGTGACCTGGGAAGTGATCCCGAAAGGTTGTTAAATCAAAAGTGGGCTGTAAAAGTGGATGAACAACCTTGTTATAAGCTGTTACAGCTATGATATAAGGGAAAGTATTCACAACTTCAATTTTGGTTCGTGAGTGAAAAGGTGGACTGACGAAAGGTTGACTTTAAAAGTATTTTATTGGTCAATTTTTAGTTTTTATCACACGCCTTGGCCACCACACTGTTTTGAAGGTTATCCTAATCAAGAAAACACATCCTATAACTGTGCCAACCGGTAGTATAAGAGTAGTCCTAGCAAACCATGGTGGTTAGGTTGAAGAGTGCCCCATGCAGTTTAGAGAAGCAAAGATTAGCCACTTCTCGTCACTAGCGCTTTCGAGCATTTAAAGCCGCTTGGATGGAAGAAGGATACCTACGAAAAGGAAGAGGCTCAGGACCCCCCTAAAGTGGGTTTTTGCTGAGCTTACCCAAGAAGAGTAGTATTCCAACTGAGCTAAGCTAATCAACTCCTTGACCGTGTGGTACTAAGGAAAGACCACTTGACTTGTACTAACTAGACAACTTCTGAGGGGCTCCTGATAAATACTCCCTGGCTTTGACTCTTAATATCCCACAAAATTGAAATTGCATAAAATGAAATACCAGGCCATCCACGTGGTGAGGTCACGTCTTTCTTTCACAGGCATGCCTCCTAGTTACTAAATTTGAAATCTATTTAAAACTATATACATAAAACAAGTAAATAGATAGGTGACATATATGTCATAGCTAGATAATATGTACATGTAAATATCTAAATAATATAATTTTTTGTTTTCAGTGTATGGGGCGGACCCCTGAATTGTTTTCAAGTTTTTTTTGCGGCGTTTTGCATGTATTTAGCTTGTTGATTTTGCATGGGGCATTTAGGGGCAGCCACCTGTAGATTAGTGAGCAAAAAGGGATACAATGAAAATATAACAAGATTAGATAATTACAAAATGACAATTACACCATTCAACCTAAAGGAATGGGTTGAGGCTCTTTGCGAGCGACAAATCCGCCATATGCATGAAAGCCCCAAATAATTCCTTGTATGGGGATTGGAAATTTAGTATTTGAAATATAAAAAATGTGATGGTTATCTACGCAAGTATAAATCAGATTTTTTACATGAATTCACAAGTGAACTATTCAAACCATCTACACAAATCAAACATATAAACATTGGTATGTGTACTAGAAATTTTGGAGTGAATGCAAGTGATAAGTAAAGTGAATATGAGAGTGATTGGGTAGATTTACCAATCGAAATGTGTGTTTTTCTTTGCTTCCCTTCTCACCCCGTTACCTCAAACAGGTCTCTAGGTGGTCCCCAACTGCTTAAGAGAACCAGAGTGGGGGACCGGTTGTATCCTTGCAGGAAAACAACGAAGTTTTAGCATTTATGCATGAAAAAACTTAAATAAATATTACAAAAATTTACACATAAGAAGTATATAACAACCAACTAAGATGGCTATCCCGTGGGGGGAAATTGACCAAAATGACCAATTTTCCTATTTGGAACAGCAAGGTTAATGGTAAGAAAACATAACATAAATATACATGAATGAAAAGATAAAGAAAACAAGTGAGGACAGCCAGCTAAGAGGTCTATTTAAGGGTTCTCCTAAGGAGCCCTAGGACTTCCATCCAATAGCTAAGGTTGAAAACAATTGAATACTTTAGAAAATATGCACTAAAACACATTAAACAAATTAAACCAAGTTGTTAGAAGATGAAAGTAAACAATTTAAACCCAAGGAAGCAACAAAAAACACCTAGCTAACCAATCCCTCCTAGAGATAGCTAATATAACAAGCATTTACCCTACCCCTCAACCCTTAACTAACAATTGACACATCCAACAACTAAAATCTAACAAGTATCACACACACAAAGAGTCTTGTAAATTTCAGCAGAACTTTGTTACTATATTCATCCTCTTCTTTTACAATGCCAACCCTCTTATTTATAAAGGAGAGGTGAAGGCTTAGGGTTAGGTCACAAAACACTTGTCACTTTTGAAAAAGTGACAAGTGGACCAACCCTAAAGTACTTTTGTCTTTTTACAAAACTAACCTTATCCTAAAGGCATCTTATCCAAAAAGAATCTTATCCTAAAAGGGAACCTTATCCAAAAAGGGGATCAAATCAGATTTGATTTGACCCTTCAATTACATAGTAATACATGCCAAAAAGTAAATCATGTGAGAGTTCATATTACAAAAAGTCATTTTTCATAAAATAACAAAGCTTGATATGCCACATCACCATTTTCCTTGGGATTTGTGCCATCCCATAGGCTCTTTGAATAAAACCATGTTTTGCAGCTCTAGGTGAGGTGGTTTAGGACAATTCTCAGCCATCCATGGCTGCCAGATTCAACAGGATGAAGCCCCAAGGTGTGGGGAATTTGTTGAGCTACTTAGGAGGGAAAGGGGCCTTTGGGATTTGGTCGTTGTAATTAAGGAAATTCCCATTGTTCAGGCACTCTTTAGACTTGATTATACCCCCCCTTTTCTGCCTACAAGTTTCCCTGTGAGCTGGCCAAAGCATGGTTTCGATTTGGACTTGTTTTGGTGAAGGGACCCCTTGGACCTGAAGCTTGAGAGGCTCTTCCCCTATACTAAACAAAAAAAAACTTCTCTTTACTATGACCATGTTGTATCTCGGTCCGCTATCTTTCCACTTCCTTTCGTTTGACACAAATCCGACTCTGGATGAGTAAAATATGGCCCCGGGAAGGTATGCGGAAGGAGGCGGTCGGGTGATTGATCAGGGAAACAAATTTGAGGTTGGGGTAAAATTATGGGCTGGAAACTAGAATTGATAGGTGGCTATAGGCTTGCATACCTATAGCTGAAATGGGTTTTCTTCACCTGACCAATTTGGCCTCGGAGGACCCCAATTAGGCCTCTTTCTGGCACATGCTTGTTGGGCCAGGAATGAGTTCCTGTCGCTCTGGGACATGTCACTGAAAATATGGGCTGAATTTGCTGAGACGAATGTCATGGATTCATCCTATACTTTAGCCTAGTCGTTTTGACTATTCATGGGCGAAAATCTGCCTCCGTATGGCGAAGTTATAGCATTAAAAAGGCCAATGACCCTTAGGGGGGGTAAATTAAATTTTAATATATAGTCTGAAACATATAAATACAATTTATTAAAATATTTTAAAATTTTATAAAAAATTTAAATAAATCTTTTTTTTTAAAACATATAATAATATATACGTATATACATTTCATATATATATATAAAATAAAACATAATTTAAAAATTAATAAAATAAAAAATTTAACATAAATTAAACTACATGTAAAAAATTATATGAAAAATTAAAATTTAAAACAAATTAGCAAAGCCCCTTGAGCCTACACCCCTAGTCGCCCATGTGACCAGGCTGAAACCCAATCCAATCCCATAGGGTATTGGAGGAGGCAGTGGTGCTGGGCGGAGAGGTGGCCGTGAGAGGAGGGAGGAGTGGTGGAGAGGAAAGGGGAGATGGGTGGTTGGGGCTTAGGCCTGGTGCACACACGAGGGGAGGAAGCAGGAAATAGGGAGTGCATGGAGGGAATGGGAAATGGGGAGAGGGGTAGGGGGGAATGGAGGTGAGGGCGCGCGAGGGAGATGGAGGAGAGAGTTGTGCGAAGTGGGAGGTGAGGGCCGAGAGGGAGGTGGGAGGTGGCTGTGTGGGGAGGTTGTGCGCGTGGGTAGAGGTGGAGGTAGAGGGTTAGGGAGTGTACGTGTAGAGGTTGAGAGGAGAGTGTATAGGTGTAGGGGATGCATGGAGTTGGGAGGAGCTCGCACGCAGGAGGAAGGGGGAAGAGGAGGGCACACGAGGAGGAGGAGCTCAAGGATGGAGAGGGGAGGAAGCCGAGTTGCAGAGATGGTGGTGGTCGGGTGGTGGATGGGTGGCCAGCCACCATTAAAAAAATTAAAATTCAAAACTTTGAGAAAGTGGGTTTTTTCGCAATAAAAATGGATGGGAGGTTTTGGGTTCAAACCCCCTACCCTCCATTTGAATTTCTGGGCAATTCTTGAATTTTCTGGGCAAAGGAGAAGGGGGAGGACTGGGTTCAAAGCCCAGGGCTTCCCAGTGACATGCCCAGGCCTGTAATCTTCAACAAATAACTTCATAATTAAAAAAATCTAAAGGAGCCATGGAGGCTTGGGCCTGGTGCCCAAGAGGGGTTTGAATCCCCTCTCCTTTGCATCTTTTGGCACACACATAAACCTGAACTTAGAAACCAACAAGCAAACTGAACCAGTAAGAAACATCACACTTGGACCAAGGAAGAGCAGTACCAAATTGAGGGTAAAACCACCATTTCTTCATGCAAGATCTTAACACAACCAACAAAAGTTTCCTTAATTTTTTGGAAATAGGATTGATGGGTTACCTGGTTAATTTGTTTGAATATTGCTACATGGAAAATGGATGCCCACTGCAAAGCTGTAACTGCTGCCATAAAAACCTCCCTCTGCTGCCATGAATTCATGTTGCAGAGCTCCCCCCCTTGTCCAAACTGTCAAAATGGCTTGAGAGAGGGGAGAGGGGGGAGTTTTGATTTTTTCCAATTTTACAAAAAACCAATTTTTCCCAAAATTTGCATGAGGCTACATGAGTTCTCCCANGAGGATGTGCACACGGGCATAGGTGGAGGTAGGGGGTTAGGGAGTGTGCGTGAAAAGGCCGAGAGGAGAGTGTAGATGTGTAGGGGTTGCGTGGAGTTGGGAGGAGCTCGCGCGCAGGAGGAAGGGGGAAGAGGAGGGCACATGAGGAGGAGGAGCTTAGGGATGGAGAGGGGAGGAAGCCGAGTTGCAGAGCTAGTGGTGGCTGGGTGGTGAATGGGTGGCTAGCCACCATTAAAAAATTATAATTCAAAACTTTAAGGAAGTGGGGTTTTTGGCAATAAAAATGGATGGGAGGTTTTGGGTTCAAACCCCCTGCTCTCCATTTGAATTTCTGGGCAATTCTTGAATTTTATGGGCAAAGGAGAAGGGGGAGGACTAGGGTTCAAAGCCCAGGGCTTCCCAATGACATGCCCAGACCTGCAATCTTCAGCAAATAAATTCATAATTAAAAAAATATAAAGGATCCATGGAGGCTTGGGCTTGGTGCCCAAGAGGGGTTCGAATCCCCTCTCCTTTACATATTTTGGCACACACATAAAACTGAACTTAGCAACTAGCAAGAAAATTGAACCAGCAAGCAACATCACACTTGGACCAAGGCAGAGCAGTACCAAATTGAGGGTAAAAACACCATTTCTTCATGTAGGATCTTAACACAACTAGCAAAAGTTTCCTTAGGCTTTTGGAAATAGGATTGATGGGTTACCTGGTTAATTTGTTTGAAGATTGTTGCATGGAAGATGGCTACCCACTGCAGAGCTATAACAGCTTCCATAAAAACCTCCCTCTGCTGCCATGAATTCTTGTTGTAGAGCTCCCCCCCTTGGCCAAACTATCAAAATGACTTGAGAGAGGGGAGAGGGGGGAGTTTTTATTTTTTCCAATTTTACAAAAAATCATTTTTTCCCAAAATTTGCATGAGGCTACATGTCTTTTCCCACATTTTCCAATTTTCTAAAAAAATATAATAAAATTTTCAATTAATGTTTTAATATTTCTTGGAAAAATGTGCAAGTCAAAGTTTGACTTTGACTTTGACTTTGACCCTTCTGCTCCTAACTTAGCCCAAAATGTTGCCCAGTGAGACAAAGTCAGAATCAGACCCAGGGCATGTCGTTGGAAAGGTATCGATGACCTCATCGGGAATATGTCATCACCAACTTGAGATAATTCCACCTCAGCCCTCAAATTTGGCCCAGAATAATGGTCTCTTAAAACCCCTGACTTGTTGGTGGGCCCACATGACACCCTATCTTGCAAAAGGTGCCAAATAGCCATATGATATCCAATCGAGGAAAATGAGGTACCATCGGAAAGGTATCGACGAGTAATTGGGCAAGGTGAAAATAAATGTTTGTGCTGGGGTCATTGATGACCGTCTTAGCTACTATGAAACACTTCCATGCGAGCTACTGCCCCCCTTTTTCCTGAAATCATTGACCAACTTATGACAGCTCGAATCGGGCCATCCGAGGTCGGAATGAGGCAAATAAGATGTCGTTGGAAAGGTGTGTGAGTCTATTATAATGTGGAATCGATGAATATTTGATTTATAACTCTTTAACCACCAATTTTAAATCCTTAAGAACTGCAACCAATTTTGTGTCTGAAAGTGGTCATGAATTTGTGAAAGCTCGTTCTTACCAACCGAGGGTCGAAACCAAGAATAGGATATACCGTTGGAAAGGTATCACACTTCCCTACACCATGTTTGGGTTTTATTTTCCTTTTGAGTCCATAATTGGAGCAGAATAATACCAGGAAGTCATAGCTATTGGTTTTGGATGTTTTGGTGACATTGACTTTGAGTCCCTCGTATGGGGTCATACGGACTCAGAATCAGGCTCATGTTAGCCCATTGAAAATGTTGTCCTGATTCCTACCACATGGAAGTTTTGTATTCCTTGAAACATGACCAGATTTAATCTTATTCTTTGCAGAAGGACCCCATCCCCAAGGGACCCTCCTAGTGATGGGCAAAGGGGACCAACATTAAAATTCTTGTAAAGTGTGTGTGTATCTCATGAAACCTGAACTGAACAGCCTTGACATGAGGAAGAAATGTCATGGGAAGGTCCACTACTCCTTGAAGTCAACCAACTGATACTCTTTCAAGAGTGGAGGCCATAATAACTATGACCCCTGCCACTATCTTTGACTGGAACCATAGCACCAAGGGGCGTTTATGGAGAAGTAACTGTGTAAAACACCATGTTGAGCCCAGAGTAGATTTTTGGGTCAACAAGAGCCAATGTTAGCATCTAGATACTAACCATTCAATTTTCTCCTTGTTGCAGGAATAAGGTTATTCCCGTAGCACCGAAATGTGTTAGTACCTAGAACTTTAAGTTTAAAATTTTTAAAGGAGCGTTGCTTAAACAATTTTTTTTATGCAGTGCAGTATATTTTTATGTGTTGTTATGATCTTGGATTAATAGTATTATATCTTGGGTTCTTTTGAACAAGTGAAAAATAATTTTTTCCTTTTAGGCAAATCTGGGTTTCAGGGCTTTTTACAGTGCTAATGTTTACTCTAGCAAAATTATTGGGCCCACAAGCCCAATCTCCAATTAAGCTCATCAGGCATAAAAAACCAAGTTCACAAGTTATCGAGCTAAGCACCTGCCATCAAATACAACATAGGTTAGTACCTACTACTACTAGCCACATAACACAACAATCATGATAAAGCACCAGCACATCATAGTCAAAACCCACAAGAGGCTACAACAAATCACTACTAGAATTGCTGGACCATTTGAAGAGAGGATGATCGATTCAACTGGATGGAGAATTTACATCACAATATGTGTCACTCTATTGGCCTGTCTAGCAGAAACCTTCATTTGTCAATGACTCTATTTCCAGATGTCCAGAGGCATCATTTCCAGCACTGAGCCACCTTCCAAATAAACCATGTATAAAGTCAACACGAGTCTTCACAGTCCGCGCAAGACAGAAGGAAGGATCCCACATAGGACATTTGATCCACTCAACATATCAAACATATATGAAGATAGATGCGGTTATATACAATTAAAAAATTATAACTTTGTGGAAGTGTAGGATATTATCCATAACAATAAACAAACAAATGGCATGGAAGTCTTTTCTTGTTTTTGATCGCCATCATCAACCTGTCAAAACCTGAGATCGTCTCAAGAAATACTACAATAAGTAAAATCCAAGTGCATGAGGCAAGCATCTAATTATCAAGGTATTTGATTAAAAGTGATGGAAATAGAAAACCCCTTCAAAAACATTCCAGAATGTCAAAAAACTCCAGGCATCGTCCTTACAATTGAGCTCGTGCATTATTATTCATGGCATCCCTTGCTCAGGAAAATCCTGGGACCAATCCTACCTCTGCTAGACTGAAGTTGTATTATTACGGGTGCATTTCATGTGCTTGGCGAGTTAGGATTGTAATCAATCAAGTTACCATATGAGTACAAACTTTGATTTGTGGATGTGTTCGTCATGCCACATCCAAATGCCCAACAAATCAATAATAGTAGTAGCACTAGGAGTTGGAGAATACTCTAGATAGAGTTATTGTTTTGTTCATATTTATTTAAAGAAAAATGATGGAAACATTGATGTAAATAACACATTTGGGTCAATTTCCTTTCACATTACAGTTTGACGAAATCATGAGCAATAATGGGGAGATTGTTGCTGCAAAGTTCCATAGTATAGATGTGACTGAGTCTGGAGAAGTCTATACAAGGGGAAAATGCCAAGGATGTTTCTTTACCCCATTATGAACAATATGCATTATATTGATCAGAAGGTAAGGCTGAGAAAGCATTCAGAAACAGATCACCTTCGTTCTCTTCTTTTAAAACACATGATTAATAAGGAGGAAACCTAAGGGATTCACTCAGATCACTTGGGAAGTTGCCTCAGAATTTTAGTCTTTTAGATATTCCAATAGACCTAACAAATGGAGGAGATATTGGTATTCTAGGAAGCTATTCTGGTTCTCCCTTTTTGCCAGATAATACAAAAATTTTCCCGAAGTCTCCAGACAAGTACAACTACACTTGCAGATTCTTCTTCTACATTTGATTGGATTGGGCATAATTAAGTTCATATCAACAGTCATAATGTCTAATCGTTGGGGACACTGGTTAATGGAAAAATGTATAATCTCTCTACAGAAATGATTAGTATGGGAGAAATCATGTCAAAATTCATGTGATTTTCTTGTTGTTGCAATTTTGAAGATTGTAGAATATATCAAGTAAGGGGCATAAAATGGAAATGATGTTTTTTGAAATGAAGACCTTACAGAAGCCCGTGTCTCAACCAGACCAACAAAAACAAGATACAAAACAATGCAAATAGGAAATTAAACCATGATCACAAGAAACTATAGAACATCAAGAAGAGCAATTGCACGAAGCACAAAGTGAAGCTCGTATGTCAGAGTCAAGTTCTGGACCCATTTCAAATCAAGTTCAATCAAGATATATTCATTCTATTTTAGGAGATTAGTTCCACAAATGGAGGCATCAGTCAAATACTGCTAGCAATTAAGCACAAAATATGTATATGAATATTGAGAATACAATAGGCATAATGATCAAAGGTGGCAGAGTATCCCATAACTCATGGCAATAAAATCAACAATTGTGATTATCAGTTCTAGATTCCCAGGCATGAAATCAACAGACAGTTTTGGGCATCTCCAACTCATCGAGATGCAAATATCAAGGAGACAGTATTCCAACATCAGGTCACCAACTTTCCAGTTTTTCAGGCAGCCTTTTTGGCACTTGAGACACTTTGGGTTCCGTTTTAGCTTTTAGCGTATTTTTAGAAATATTAATTAATGTTTCTTCCTAGAATTTATAAGCAGTTTGTTAGCTGTAGGTTATATATTTCTATCAATTGTAAAAAAAAGGGGGGCATGCCTGAGAGGGTAAGACCTGAGAAGAATTTGATGAATTAGCCAACCAGTAAGTTTTATTGTAAGCCTGAGGGCATTATATTTCTATGATCGCTTATGACATTGGAGATCTATGACATTTGTTTTATCAGATTGTGATTTCTTTTGTTTAAACATTGTTTTTCATCTTCCTTGTTTTACACTCCGTTTTCCGTCTTACTTGAACGAATTGCAACCATTGAGAATCAATGGCTGCCCATGGATGATAAATTCACGAGCAATAAAGATTTTACTGTGACTACCTATTATTGGTGTGTTTGTTTCAAGTACCTTTTCATCCATTTTGCAAAGAGAATTTATGTTTGATGGATATTCTACTTTTGTTTATTCCCTATTATTCTACCCATATTCATATAATTTTTTTATCTGATATGCAATTTGATTGCCTTCAATCAACATGGTGTTTAGTTAACTCCATGCCCAATGGTGTTTCACTGATCTGCATTTAACTTATTTCTTTATTATTTCTCTTTCACTTTACCTAATCCACCCTCTTTCAAAACCCAAAACACATATTGATTTATAAAAAATCATTGCAATAACTCAAGATGCGCTAGGATTGACCCTATAGCAGTCTAGGGGCAACTTCTAGTACTAACAGATCATATGACCTGTTGATTGAAATGGACTGGTTTGCTGCCCACAAAAGCAAGTTGGACTATTATAGTAAAAATTTGGAGTGTGAAAATGAAGAATGAAGAAGGGTAACCCTAAAAGGGATTCAAAAGCCTATCTCAGTGAGACAAATATCAACCCTCAAGGTGAATAAGTATTTCAGAAAGGGATGTCCCTTGTATGCAATACAAGTACTGAAATATGTTGAGAATGAAAAACCCAACCTAGAGAACCATCCCATATTAAGAGAATATAAAGATGTATTCCCAAAAGAGGTGCCAGGTCTACCTCCAAGAAGGGATATTGAATTTTCAATAGAACTTGTACCAGGAGTGGTGCCAATGTCTAGAACACCCTATAGAATGAGTAAATCAGAGCTAGTTGAGCTCAAACTACAGCTGAAGGAGATGTGGGAGAAATGATACATTCATCCTAGTGTGTCCCCATGGGGAACACCAGTCTTTTTTGTGAAAATTAAAAATGGCACACTTAGATTATGCATAGATTATAGGCAACTCAATAGGATTACCATCAAGAATAAGTATCCCTTACCAAGGATTGATGATTTTTTTGACCAGTTAAGGGGTGCTACAATATTTACCAAGATTGACTTTAGGTCTAGATACCATCAGGTCCAAATTAAAGATGAATACATCCACAAGAAAAACTTTAGGACAAGATATGGTCACTATGAATTTGTGGTGGTACCATTTGGGCTTACCAATGCACCAATCACTTTTATGTTCTTAATGAATAACGTATTCAGAAATTTCTTGGATAGGTTTGTGTTGGTTTTCATTGATGATATCCTAATCTATTCCAAGAATAAGGAAGAGAATGAAGAACATGAAGAACATGAAGAAAAACTCAAGATAGTACTCCAAGTACTAATATACCATCAACTCTATGCTAAGCTTAGTAAGTGTGATTTTTTTCAGAAACAAGTCCATTACTTAGGCCATATTATTTCTGAGGAAGGAGTGGCAGTTGATCTTGAAAAGATTAAATCCATCATGTATTGGCCTACCCCAAAGGATGTATATGATATCAGATCCTTTATGGGCCTAGCATGATACTATAGGAGGTTCATAAAGGGATTCTCCAAGATTGGTTTCCCAATCACCTCCCTTCAAAAAAGGGGGTTAAATTCATTTGGACATGAGAATGTGAAGAAATATTTCAAGAGCTGAAAAACCTCCTAACCAATGCGCATGTAATGAAGATTGAAGACCCAAACAAGGAATTCCTTGTGTGTACAGATGCCTACAAGGAAGGGCTCAGAGGAGTCCTTATGCAAGAAGGACATGTGATTTTCTATGAATCCAAAAAAATGAGCATGAAGTCAATTATGTGACCCATGATATGGAATTGGCTTCCATAGTGCATGCTTTAAAAATGTCGAGGCATTACCTCTTAGGTAAAATATTTGTACTTATGATAGACCATAGTGGGTTGAGGTATTTGTTTGACCAACCAAAACTCAATGTGATACAAGCTAGGTGGATGGCTCTCCTTAGTGAGTTTGATTTTCAAATGAAACATATCAAAGGAAAGGAGAATAGGGTGGCTGATGCCCTTAGTAGAAGTATGAAAGTGGTTCACTTCGCAGCTGTAAGCACCAGTGAATCAAACATCAAAGAGAGAGTCAAAAGTGCACAAGAAACATATGCATTTTTCAAGACCGTCACATCATACCTAAAGAAAGAGCCCACAGGGTTGAAGTACGAAGGATATCAGATGCTTAATGATGGTCTGTTGACTTACAAGGGAAGATTGTATATTTTGAATTATGACGACTTGAAGAGGTTCATAATGGATGAACTACACAAAAGACCATATATTGGTCATCTTGGTTATCAAAAAATGATCACGACCATTAGGAAACTATTTATTGGCCCGGATTGAAAAAGGACATAGTTGATTACTTAGATAATTGTCTAGAATGTCAATAAGTGGTACCCAACAGGGATGTTGCAAGCCCTACCAATTCCCGAATGGAAATGGGAAACCATCTCCATGGATTTCATCACAGGATTACCAAGAGCAACCAAATAGAACGACACCATCATGGTAGTTGTGGAAAAACTGAGCAAGGATGCTCACTTCATGTGTGTCAAGTCAACTTGAAAGGCAATAGATATCGCCAATGTTTTCATGAAAGAGATATTTAGACTACATGGCATGCCTAAAGAAATTATATCCGACGGAGATACAAAATTTACTTCAAACTTTTGGAAATCTCCTTTTGCTGGTTTTGAAACAAAATTGCTCTTTAGTACATCCTATCACCCTTAAACTGATAAGCAGATAGAGAGGGTAAACCAAGTGTTATAAGATATGTTGAGGATGCATGTAATGCATCAACCAAAGAAGTGGGAAGACTACCTACCGCTGGTAGAATTTTCCTACAACAATGGCTATCAAGAGTCACTAAAAATGAGCCCTTTTGAAGTCCTCTATGGAAGACAATGAAACATTCCAATCACCTGGAACAACCCAGTAGACAGAGTTACAATCAAGACATATATGCTAAGGGAAATGGAAAAAAAAGTAATTTAGATCAGATAAAATATGAAGATAGCCCAGAATAGAAAAAAGAGCTATGCAGACATGAAAATGACTCATAGAGAGTTCAAAGCAGGGGATCATATGTATCTTCGAGTTAGACCCAGGAAAAGATCTTTGAGGATGGGAGATTGTACCAAGCTGGCACCTTGGTATTGTGGACCCTTTGAAGTTTTGGATAGAGTGGGACCAATAGACTATAGGTTAGCACTTCCTCCCACAGTGAAGGAACATAATTTTTTCCATGTTTCTTTATTAAAGAAGTATGTACATGATTCTAATCATATTATTGACTGGTATGTGATTCAGGTGGAACCTGAGGGAGAATTCCTGCAAGAACCTCAATGCATAATAGATAAGAAGGAAACCCCACTCAGGAACAAAACCATTGCACAGGACAAGGTGTAGTGGAAACACTTTGGCCTAGATGAGGCTACATGGGAAATGGAGTGTAACACACCCTTGATGGGGCAAAGAAAAATATAAAAAAACAATTCGTCCTCTTTATAGGGGAAAATCCTCTTTCTCTCTACGGGTTCTAATTTTGAGAGTCCAAGACTCAGCCAAATCCTATGATCAAGATTCTTCGAGTCTAAATCAAAGGAGACATTGAGACCATGTTAGTCTCACCTCTAAATCATACACAACCCATTTCATCCTCTGTTGTAGGTCTTATGATACCCCTGACCTTCTTCTTCACACCTCAGTGAAGTATTAGAGTTGGTGTTACCCCCTTTTCTCTTGGCCTCTCCTTGGACATGACCTTGGTGATGACCACGTGATTGCAGGCACAACCATCAGTGGTTTGGGGTCAAACTACTTTTGGGCCCGCAATCCTCCTCAAGTCTCCACATGTCCTCTTGATGAAACCACAGTTTGAATTGTGGCCCACCATAGATATTTTAAACTTCACACAACTCTTGTCCCCACAATGCTACGTGATCGTTGATCTTGCTATCTTTACGACATTGTCTGAATCGACGGCTCAAATATGCCCCTATAAAATATACGGACTATATCTATCCCTCCTAGATCAACGATTGTGATCTCTTCACAATTTCAGACTCTAGGGTTTTGAAGTCTCAAACCCTGCTTCTTCCGTGCTTGAAACTCCCGGAGCTGACGATCTACAGACACCTGTCCTGCTCAATCAATGGTCTTGCTTCCACTTCGGGTGTTTGACCATTTAACCCAAATCAACGGTCCTCCAACCCTCTTCTCGATCGATGGTCGAGATCTCCTTCAGGTTTCAGACTTCTAAGATCTCAAGTCTCAAGCCTTCTCCCCAATGAATTTTATCCAAAGGCTATAATCCTCTGACACGTGTCCTCTTGATCTGATGATCGAGGATTACTTTGGGTCCTCACCCAAATCCAATAGATTTGTGCCACATGTCCTCCTAATTCAATGGCTATGAATCACATTGGGATTCTACTCGGAGTTCACGGTTTTGCACCATGCATCCTCCGAATCCAACATCTATGAATCACTTCGGGACTTCACCTAGAGTTCACAGATTTGTGCCACACATCCTCTGAATCCAACGGCTATGAATCACTTCGAGACTTCACCCGGAGTTCATGTATTTGCACCATGTATCCTCCGAATCCAACGACTATTAATCACTTCAGGACTTCACCCGGAGTTCATGGATTTGTGCCATGCGTCCTCCGAATCCAATAGTCCAGATATTATTTCGGGACTTCAAGTCTTCACGTTCCCACGATTTCAATTCTCAAACTGAAATCCCACTTCATATTTTCCCTGGAGTATGAGATTTGTTGACAAGTATCTCCTCCCAAATCTACAAATCATGACTCTTCAGCTCTCCGCGCTTCACGTGTTTAAAGTTTCAACTTCCGCCTTCCTCCATATCTTTCGAGCTGCTGACATGTACCATCCTGGCTTCAACGGTCTAGATATGATCTGACTCTCTGGCTCTCCGTGCTCCAGAAGTTTCAAGTCTCAAACTTCTCTCCTTATGTTCTCACGATATCTGATAGCTCACGCTTGATCAATCGAACGACTTAGATTCCACCTTGGCGTTCCGACACTCCGGACTTAGGAGTCCTTGAGTTCAAGCCGCTCTCCCTCCTGAGCTTACATCAACCAACACCTATGATGCCTCATGGCGATCCGACGCTTGGTATTCACCTTGAGTTATCTGATGGCTCATATCTATCCCATTGATTGGATGGTCAAGATTCTATTCCAGGATTCCAGACTTCGGGAATCTCAAGTTTCAAATTTGATAGCTTCTCTCTCCTCTGTACGCGAAGTGCTAAAAATCGCGCACCCCTTTCTAATACAAATATTTTCTATATTATTCCCTATGATCCAATGATCACAGTCATTCTTCCTCCTAGGCTTCTGTCTTACACCGAATTAGAAGGTTTTTTAAGTGCTCAAAGGATTCGACCTTTGCTCCTCCTTCGGTCCTGTCTCCTAGATTTCGTCTGCTCTCCTGAAAGAGCTATCTCTTCTGAGCTTGATATCTTTGAAGGTTTTTCTCCATCCCACGCGCTCCTTGCATTTCAGGGATCACTTCGACCTCATATCAAAGGTCAATCAACAATAGACGGTTCAC
>SNQJ01S0045550.1:89463-100095 GCA_010110895.2 Picea sitchensis
GTTGTTGCTTCCTTGGGTTTAACTTTCTTACTTTCATCTTCTAACAATTTGGTTTAATTTGTTTAATATGTTTTAGTGCAGATTTTCTAAAGTATTCAATTTTTTTCAACCTTAGCTATTGGATGGGAGTCCTAGGGTGCCTTAGGAGAACCCTTAAATAGACCTCTTAGCTAGCTGTCCATACTTGATTGCTTTATCTTTTCATTCATGTATATTTCTGTTATGTTTTCTTACCATTAACCTTGCTCTCCCAAATAGGAAAATTGGTCATTTTGGTCAATTTCCCCCCACGGGATAGCCATCTTAGTTGGTTTTTATATACTTCTCATGTGTAAATTTATGTTATATTTATTTCAATTTTTTCATGCATAAATGCTAAAATTTCGTTGTTTGCCTACAAGAATAAAACCGGTCACCCACTCTGCTTCTCTTAAGCAGTTGGGGACCACCTAGAGACCTGCTTGAGGCAAAGGGGCCAGCAAGACAGTGAAGAAAAACACACATTTCGATCAGTAAATCTACCCAATCACTCTCATATTCACTTTACTTATCACTTGCATTCACTCCAAAAATTTTGGTACACATACCAATGTTTATATGTTTGATTTGTGTAGATGGTTTGAATAGTTCACTTGTGAATTCATGTAAAAAATCTGATTTATACTTGCATAGATAACCATCACATTTTTTATATTTCAAATACTAAATTTCCAATCCCCATACAAGGATTTAGTTGGGGATTTCATGCATATGGCGGCTTTGTCGCTCGCAAAGAGACTCAGCCAATTCCTTTGGGTTGAATGGTGTAATTATCATTTTGTAATTATCTAATCTTTCTATATTTTCATTGTATCACTTTTCACTCACTAATCTACAGGTGGCTTCCCCTAAAGGCCCCATGCAAAATCAACAAGCTAAATACTTGCAAAATGTCTCAAATAAAACTTGAAAACAATTAAGGGGTCCGCCCCATACATTGAAAACAAAAACTTGTATTATTTAGATATTTACATGTACATATTGTCTAGCCGTGGCATATATGTCACCTATCTATTTACTTGTTTTATGTATATATTTTTAAATAGATTTCAAATTCAGTAACCAGGAGGCACGCTTGTGAAAGAAAGACGTGACCTCACCACGTGGATGGCCTACTATTTCATTTTATGCAATTTCAATTATGTAGGATATTAAGAGTCAAAGCCAAGGAGTCTTCATCAGGAGACCCTCAGAGGTTGTCTAGTTAGTACAAGTCGAGTGGTCTTTCCTTAGTACCACACGGTCAAGGAGTTGATTAGCTTAGCTCGGTTAGAATACTACTATGCTTGGGTAATCTTAGCAAAAAAACTCTTTAGGGGGGACCTAAGCCTCTTCCTTTTTGTAGGTATCATTCTTCCATCTAAGCGGCTTTAAGAGCCCAAAAGCGCTAGTGATGAGAAGTGTCTAATCCCTTCTTCTCTGAACTGCATGGGGCACTCTTCAACCTAACCATCGTGGTTTTCTAGGACTACTCTTCTTATACTAGTTGGCACAGTCCCGGGATGTGTTTTCCTGATCGAGATAACCTTCAAAATAGTGTGGTGGCCAAGGTGTGTGATAAAAACTAAAAATTGACCAATAAAATACTTTTAAAGTCAACCTTTCATTAGTCCACCTTTTCACTTACGAACCAAAATTGAAGTTGTGAATACTTTCCTTTATATCATAGTTGTAATAGCTTATAACAAGACTTTTCATCCACTTTTACAGCCCACTTTTGATTTAACAACCTTCGGGGATCACTTCTCGGGTCACCCCGGGGGGTATCAAGCCATTATGAGCTTATTTCCCTATCTTGAAAGCTTCGAATAGCTCACTGTTCACAATTTACAGCCATTTAAAAGTACTTGGTTGTATCTTTTAAGCTCCCTTTTCACCCTTGTTTCACACCCTTTTACTCAAAGAATCCATTGGTTAATTATCTAGGACACCAATTTACCCCGGGGACCCATTCTGGGACAGTTTCCAACACTTTAAGGAAGTGAACAGCTCGCTATTCACTTTATTTAGTTTGTTGTCCTAAAAATCAAAGAGCTTGTTTTTGTCCCATTGTCCATAACTTTCATCCCCTAAGCCATTTTGGCCATCCAGGAAATTAAGGAAGGACAACACCCAGGGTGGGTGGTCCTGAGAAAGACTTCTTGTAAGTCTTTCACCTTTATTTTTCCCCTTCATACCGCCTCAGGCAAAGGACCACCTAATGTGTGGTTAGTCTCTGCCTCGTGCCCAACTATCAAAGAGGTTGTAACCGGCTTCACAATTGAATAGGTCGGATCTGTCCCAACGGACAGATTTTGCTTATAACACCCGCCTTTTTCTGGCGACTCCACTGGGGAGCTTGCAAACCTCTTTAGATTTTCTTGTATCCCAAGATTGTACTAAGCGTTGGACCCAAATTCTTTGTGGTCCTTTTCCTACTTGTCGACAAAATTTTGGCAAGGTCTTTCAGTGACCCTTTGGAATTTTCTTTGGTACTTGTTATAGTTCAGTTTCCTTGCAATTTCCATTGCACTTGGGATTCGTAAATACCATCGAGTTTTCCTTTCCTTTTACCTTGTCAGTCTTCGATTTTACTTGTTCTAACTCATGTGAGAAGTTATAAGTCTGTCATACCTTACCTTCCACTTTGAGAAGAACAAAAAAAAAGATTTTTTTTTAGTTGGGTTAATTTACATTGTGTTAGAACGAGTAGGATTGTTGGTGATACACCCCTTGTACTCAAAGTACTTACTTGGCCCCTTGCAAGATGGCAAGGCGGAAGTATCTTAAGACTAGGGAAACAGTGTCCCCCAGGGTTACAAGAAGTCAAAGTTCACGAAATAAAACAAGTAGTGAGACACATACACCTGGGAGACCAGGGAAATCGTTACCTTTGCAGTGCGAACTGAGTCACCCTCTTCCTCTTCTCCTATTCAAATCCCCTTACTAAAGAAAAATTTAGTTAATCCAGCAACAATTACTAATCCTCCATTTTTTTCTCCCATAGTTGTTCCAATGGCAATGCCATGGCAACCCGAGACTCCTTTGAAGTTGGCCAGACCTCTTCATGACATACCTGCGGATGCCCCAAATAGGCTTCCTAATTTCAGTGGCATGGGTACAGTGAGTGCCAAAGAACATATACAAAACTTCTATGATGTGTTAGCGCTTATGGACATAACAATTATCGATGTCATCATTAGACTTTTTGTAAGGACCTTTGAGGGTGAAGCGGCAAGATAATATGCAAGAAGATAATATCGCTTTCTTCCCAATTATAGTATCCTAGATTGGGATACTATGATCCAAGAATTCAAGAAACATTTCCAAGGGGTGGATGATGTGGCTTCCCTACTCAGGGATTTCACAACCATCTCCATCCATGAGGGAGAGAAAATTCATAATTTTAATCAATGCTTCACCTCGACCTTGAATAGGATCCCAACTACTTCTCAACCATCTAGGAACAATTTGTTCCATTATTACATGACCGCTATGAATCTGAATGTAAAGTATATATTGAAAGATAAATCAATACAAACTTTAGATGTGTCCAATACTAGCACCCTGTAAATTGAAAGAAACATGGAGAAATCCGATATGATTCCCTCACCTTTAGCGCAGTCTCGTTTTAACAGGAGACCTAGGAATGATGTACCTCGAAACGAAGGTCCTCGGTATGAACCTCCACCTGCCCAAAATTCAAGGATTGAAGAAAGGTAAAGTTCGGAAACACTCAAGTTGTTAATGAACATGAACAACCAAATACTTTCCCTTAATCGAAAGGTGAATGACATGCAGTTTTATGTTTCTCCGAGGCCAAGACCTCCTTTCCCTCCTTCTCCTCCTCCTAGGAAACATGTTGTTGAAGTGGATTGGTGTCACTTTTGCCAAGACTTCCATGATCCTGAGTATTGTTACTCATATACACATCACATGGAATTGTCTAAAAATGGAAAAGCACCTCTGCCTCCAATAAATAACAAGCTTGCTTCCACTTTTCAAAATGACCAAGTTAACATGGAGGACTCTATTCCCTGCGATGATGATCCTCTTTCTTTCGGAAGCTTTGTTTTAGAAACTAGGAGTTAGGCCCCTAAAACCACTCCACAAGGGGTGGATGAGGCCAAAAGCGATCCCAAGGACAATGAAAAAGGAAAACTTCCTGCAAATGGTAGATTACCTTCCCCTACAAGGAACAAGGTTCCTTGGACCCCAAATAAGGTAAAATTGCCTAATAATCTACCACCCTGCTTCCCAACACCGATACCTTACAACGTCGTTGAAGATCTAGCAAAGGTTCCCTCCCACATGACATTATTAGATGCTCTTAGAACACCCACTCAGTTTGAAAACCTTTCACGTGTTCTACAAGAACCCCCTACTCCACGAACAGAATAGAGACCTCCTCTTTCCAAAGAGTCCACTTCTCAACCTAGGGAAGCATATGATGTTATTGATTTAGACCCTGGGGTTCCTCCATTCTATATATCAGTTTTGATTTCTGATTTTGTGCTCCATAATTGTGTCGCTGACACAGGAGTGAGGCACAATGTCATGCCCCTTCGAGTCATGAGGAGACTAGGTCTTGAATGCATAGGCCCATGTAAAGACTTGTTAGCTTTGGATTATAGGACTGTAGAAACCATTGGCTACATTAAATACTTATCCATTACTTACGACCAAGCTCCAGAGGTGAGAATGCTCATAAACATGATCGTAGCAGATATGCCTGAAGCATATGGCATGCTTTTACGAAGGGAGTGTTCCACCAAAGTAAAAAATGGTCGTTACTTCATGGAGGGGACCCACTTCACCTTTCCTCATAAGGGTGTTGAAATCGTCATTAGGAGGGAACCAAAGTACCGAGAGTAGGTTGTACCTACTTCATATAACACAAAACTTGTGTCTTTTCAAGATATAGGTATGGGTACATATACTATGTTATTTGAGGAAGATGCACATGTCCCTCCTTCTGAGTTGGAAGAAATGGTGTGGAGTATGGATTTTGACGGTGCTAAATCCAAGAACGGATCTAGGGCTAGGGTCCTTTTATGTGATTCCAAGGGAAACACGATCCCTTTCTCTTTTCGGTTAGAATTCCCTAACACTAATAATATGGCTGGATATGAAGCCTTAGTTCAAGGCCTCCAAAAGGAATTAGGCTTAGGAATATGCCATTTGTTGGTGAGTGGGGATTCTGAATTGGTCGTGAATCAAATTAGAGGTAAATATGAAGTTCACAACCCACATCTCAAACAATACCACTGAAGGGCTAAGGAACTTATTGAGAAGTTCTTATCTTTCAACATTCAAGCCGTGCCTAGGGCCGCAAACCATGTAGCTGATACTTTGGCCTTGGCTGGTTCTTGTTTCACTTCAGATTTTGTAAGGTCTATTGAAGATATAAAAATCCAAATTTCTCATAGACCTTCGTTACCTGATAATGTTGACTCTTGGCAAGTTTTTGATACTGACGAACAAATATGTAGATTCTTTCAAAACAAGGAGGAATTTGAAGATTTACATATCAACCATGAGTTGGAAGAGGAAACCGGGAACATAATCCAAATGAAGACAAATAAGATCCCCCCTGGTTTGTCAGTATTGGAATCCATGTTTGATTCCAATGATGCCACTACTTTTGTACCTAGTATTGATAGAGAATTTGTTAGGAAGGTGCGAGAAGCCACACCTATTAACCTAGGAACTATGAAATATCCAAAACTGGTCTATATAGGTGCACAGTGTTCCCCTTCTGAGATCGTTCAATTCACGGAACTCTTGACAAAGTTCAAGGATGTTTTCGCTTGGTCCTATCAAAACCTCAAGGTTTTCAATATGCAGGAGATAGTCCATGCCATACCCATAATCCCTTATTCGAAAACTTACAGGAAGAGACAGAGAAAGAACAACCCTTCTTTGGAACAAACAATTAAAGATGAATTGGACAAGATGGAAGCATCCAGGGTCATTTACCATGTCTGTTACTCACAATGGGTATCTAATTTGGTTCTCGTTAGGAATAAAACTAGCGATATTTGTTTTTGTGTTGACTTTCGACATTTGAATAGGGTGTCCCTAAAAGACAACTACCACGTCCCACCTATGGAAGAGATTCTCCAACAAGTCTCTCGGTCTCAAATGATGTCCGTTTTAGATGGTTTCGCAGGTTACAATCAGATAGCCCTCAATCCTTCTGATAGTCATAAAACCACTTTCACCACTCGTTGGGGCACGTATGCATATAACAAGATGCCTTTTGGATTGATTAATGTTGGGAAAACCTTTCAATGTGCCATGGCCATTTCTTTCAAAGGCTTATTGGGTAAGATCATTGTTGTTTACTTCGATGACCTCATAGTCTTTTCCAAAGAACGGAGTAGTCATTTTGATCACCTTAGGTAGGTTCTCCTTAGATGTCGTAGGTTTGGTATATCTTTAAATCCTAAGAATACCATTTTCGGTGTTATGGAGGGAAAAATTTTGGGACACATTGTCTCTCCAGAAGGTGTCAAAGTTGATCCTAGGAGAGTGGTAGCTATCAAAAATCTTCCCTTACCTACCAATAAAAAGGAAATGCAATCTTTCTTTGGAAAGGTAAACTTCATGCGACGCTTCATTCCTTATTTTTCTCAAGTAGTTAAACCTCTAAATCAACTTATGAAGAAATACATTCAGTTCAAATGGGACCCCCTTACATGTCAGGCTTTTGAATCCATTAAGAAAGTCATTTATTTTTCCCCTCTATTAGTCAGTTCTGATCCCTCTAAAGACTTTTTCATGTACACTAATTCATCAGAAGAGACAATTTCTGCAATCTTGTTGCAAAAGGATCATGAGGAAAATCTTAGGCCAATCGCCTTCATGAGCCAAAATTTGAAGCCACACCAACTGAACTATTCTACAATGGAGAAACATGGTTATTCTTTGTATAAATCCTTGGAACAATTTCGACATTACATCCAAGGCCATAAATTTTAGGTTTTTGTGCCTACCTCTCTCTTAGTCACTTCTTTGAATCAAACCGAATTGCATAGTAAGTGGTCCAAATGGATCATGCGCATGCAAGAGTATGACTTGGAAATTAAGCCAACAAAAACCATTAGGGGGATAAGGCTAGCTGGATTGCTAACCCAATCCCATCCCTCGGTCATAGCTGAACCACCTCAAGTAGATGACTTGATTGCTTTCAAAGAACTGGTTAACGAAATTGAGTTAGCCTCACAACCATGGTACAGACCTATCGTATATTTCCTGATCAATGGTGTGTGCCCACCAGACATGGATACTAAATCCAAACGAACACTTCGTTTACAAGTTGTCTGGTATGTTTTACAAGGCCAAATCCTTTACTGAAGAAACCTTGATGGGATTTTGTCACGATGCTTGACTCCTGATCGAGCTCAAATGGCACTTGAACAATGCCATTCCAGGGTTTGTGGAGGTCACCTTTTAGCCAAAACCACTGCAGCTAAAGTTCTACATGCAGGTTACTTTTGGCCTTCACTCCACAAATATGCCCATTTACTTGTTCGAAAATGCGAAGCTTGCCAATGCTTCACTGGGAAGAAAAAGTTAGTTGTCTTAACTCTTAGACCTATTGAAGTCCAAGTCCCTTTCACAAGATGGGGCATGGACTTTATTGGGCCTCTTTCACCGCCTTCCATCACTGGTCATGTATTCATCTTAATAGCCATAGACTAATTTACAAAGTGGGATGAAGCAATCGCTCTTAAGAATGCCACGAGTCAACAGGTGGTAGAATTCGTTGAGCATAACATTTTATCCCGTTTTGGAACCCCTGCTGAGATATTAACTAATAATGGATCAGCTTTCATGTCTGATGTCATGCTACACCTTGGTGTTACATATGGCATCCAACTTTTTCGATATTCCACCTATTACCCCAAGGTAATAGGTTTGGTTGAATCAACGAATAAAAATCTGATTCAGATCCTTAAGAGGACAGTCAAGGATAACAAGTGTGATTGGCACACAACGTTAAACTTTGCTTTATGGGCTGATCGTATAAATCCTAAGACAACAACGGGTCAAATTCCTTACACTCTAGTGTATGGAGCTCCTGTTGTCCTGCCTGTTCACTTAAAAATTCCATCCTTGAGGTTGGCTATTGCTGAGGTAGAATATGATTTCCAACCGTTACAACATCATTTAGACACAATCATTGAACTAGAAGAGGTAATAAAGGATGCATTCCAACACCTCCAAAAGAAGCAAGACATTGTTAAATGTTCCTTCGATAAAAGAGACACAATGGTAAATTACAAAGTAGGAGATGATGTCTTATTATGGGACAAAGCACATGAGGCCCCATCCAAACATCACAAGTTTGATTCATTATGTTTGGGTCCTTACACAATCTACGAGGTCTTAGGGACAAATGCTTTCAGATTAAAAACCTTGGATGGCAAACCACTTCAATTCCCCATGAATGGTCATCACCTAAAGTTCTTTTACTCCTAAGAAGCCTCATCATCTTGTACATAAGTCACCATTTATTCTTTTTCTATTTGTATCTATTCAATGTTACTGATTCTCCTTCTTGTATGTATTCATGGATACCTTTTCATGCTTGTATATATCCCCTTGGTTTCAATCTTGAACCTTTTTTCCCCTTGCTTTCAATATTGAGTCTTTCGCTTGTTTTATTCTGATTTTGGAGTATAATCCCCTCTTTGATTTTTCCCTTGGGTTTTGGTCTTTTTCATTTTAGTATCGTAGGTTTCCTTCTTTTTGGTTTGTCTAGAGTTCAATACGAAGGATATTTCCATTATCATTGTGTGGTTGCTTGAAAAGATCGAACTCCTAGAATCCCTTTTATCATAGTTGACATTTTGGTAAACTTTGTCTTAAAGTCATCCTAAATGGGAGTAAACCTAGTTTTCATTTCATCAAAGTTAGCAAGGAAAGTCTAAGGAGGTAGCATATCATTCTCTAGTGAAGATCAAAACCATGATGGCATGATGGCTTACATAGCTATGTGATTACAACTGCACTTTACCTGACCACTTACAATCTGATTTCTCCAAGCAATGGTAATTTTCCTACAAAGTTCCATCACTTATGAGCACTTGATATTTCAGCACCTACTGCCACAATTTTGTTTTATTCCTTTATTCCCTTGTTTGATTGGTTTCTTTCTTCTTTTTCCTCCGGTGGGTCACTGATTTCAAATAATAAAAAAAAACTCGTTTGCTTATTTGTGTTTCGAGAATCAAAGGTATGCATGAGACTTTGTGTTGAGCCAAGGTTCACCTTAAGCCTCGATTCTCATAGTTAATCCATAATCTGGGTGAGGGACCCGTGTCACTTGRGCCACATTGCTCAACAAGACCCGGGTCATTATTCCCATTCTTCTATCTTATGTGAATCTCAGTATAAATTCTTATGTATATCTTTACCACACCAATTCATTCTTTGGCTATCCCTAATGTAAAAAACGGTCCTTATACTACAGTTGAATTTCCCCCTCACCCACATCGGTCACTTTGAAAGTATAAAATTCCACCAAGTATTCTCGTTTGTCATGCGGGTGATCCCATTGTTCAACATGCTTTGGAAGGAATTTCCCCTCCGGCGCCAAGAATGTTGACCCAAAAATCTGATCTGGGCTCAACATGGTGTTTTACATAGTTAATTCTCCATAAACGCCCCTTGGTGCTATGGTTTCAGTCAAAGACAATGGCGGGGGTCATAGTTACTATGGCCTCTTCTCTTGAAAGAGTATTAGTTGGTTTCTTTCGAGGAGTAGTGGACCATCCCATGACATTTCTTCTTCATGTCAAGGTTGTTCAGTTCAGGTTTCATGAGCTAAACACACACTTTACAAGAATTTTAAGGTTGGTCCCCTTTTCCCATCACTAGGAGGTTCCCTTGGGGACGAGGTCCTTCTACAAAGAATAAGATGAAATCTGGTCATGTTTCAAGGAATACAACATTTCCATGTGGTAGGAATCAGGACAAGCTTTTCACTTGGCTAACATGAGCCTGATTCCAAGTCCGTATGACCCCATAAGAGGGACGCAAAGTCAACATCACTCGAACGGCCAAAACCAATAGTTGTGACTTCCTAGTCTAATTCTGTTCATATTATGGCCTCAAAAGGAAAATCAAACCCAGACATGGTGTAGGTTAGTGTGAGACATTTCCAACGGTATATCTCGTGCTTGGTTTCGACCCTCGATTGGTAAGAACAAGCTTTCGCAAGTTCATGACCACTTTCAGGCACCAAATTGGTTGCAATGCTTTAGGATTTAAAATTGGTGGGTAAAGAGTTATAAATTAGATATTCAGCAATGCCATGTTGTAATAGACTCAGACAACTTTCCAAGTTTGAGCTGTCACAAGTTGGTCAATGATTTCAGGAAAAAAAGGGGGCACTAGCTCACATGGAAGGGTTTCATAATAGCTAAGACAACCATCAATGACCCCAAAACAAAAATTTATTTTTATCTCACCGAATTACTGGTCGATACCTTTCTGACGGTACCTCATTTTCCTCGATTGGATATCGTATGGCGATTTGGCACCTTTCGCAAGATTGGGTGTCATGTGGGCCCACCAGTGAGTCAGGGGTTTTAAGAGACCACT
>SNQJ01S0045551.1:0-10404 GCA_010110895.2 Picea sitchensis
CCACCAATGCACATTGCCTCTGAGAATCGGTCAGAGTTGATGCGTGACAGGCAGATAATTACCAGCAAATATTTTCTGCGATGAAACCAAATAGCGCACCTAGTCTCTCTCATGGATTTTTTACTTGGACATTTGCAGTCATGCAGGTATGGGAACATCTGTGAGATGGTGGTATGTCCAGGGTCAGGATATTAATGATGTAGGAATAAGCTCTAGTTTTGTTGTTCATCGGGATGTTGATGGGAGAGAAATGAATACTGCTTTGGGATAGTCAGTTTCTTTGGGTTCACCGTTTACATTTGCAACGACCTTGGAAGATGAGTACAAGAGTGATATTTTTTGGAGCGCGGGATTTTTTTGGGAACTGTACATGGTATAGTTGAGGCATTGTTCAGAAGATATATCAAGGGTAGAATGATGAAGAACTTGCTTACAAAAAATAGCGTGCAAGGAATAACTGGGATCATATCCAAAACTGTCTCGACAAAGGGAATGTCATCTATATACAATTCTCTGAACGACGAAAGAAGAAGGGATTTTGAGGCAGCATGCGGTGCTTCATATTATCCCTTTTTAGAAATTTTGTGTGAGTGCTATAAGGATGTAACTTCTGGCAATGAGATCCGGAGTGTCGTCATGGCAGGGCGTCAGTTTCTTGAAAAGGATGGGCTTTAGCATTTCCCATGGGTAAGATTGATGAAACGAGAATGTGTAAAGTCGGTGAATGTGTTCGTGCAATAAGGCTTGCTGGTGACTTGGGTCCTCTTTATCCATTTACTGTTGGTGTTTATGTGGCATTGATCATGGCACGGATTGAGATCTCGTGGAAGAAGGGTCATTCATACTCAGAGATTATTAATGAGAGCATTGATGAAGCTGTGGACTTTTTAAATCCTTTCATGCCCGTGATGTTTCCTTCATGGTCGACAATTGCTCAACAACAGCATTGCTTGGGTCAAGAAAATGGGCGCCTCGATTTGACTATATTCTAACCCAACAACTTGTTCTTCATGGTAATGATTTTAGACACATGTTGTTGGGATTCATTGACGCATGGCAATGGCAGAGACCAGGGGTACCTGAACAAGTTTTTTTTTTGCCAACGCACACCAATGTTAGTAATGGCAGAACATCTGGCAGTCCCGGAGTCCAGAAGACGAACCGGTTCATATTTCCCGGAACACTAAGAGTTTTGTTTTAGATTTTTTCTCTTTAAAAGAAGGATGTATGTAAAAGATAAGGGAGGAGAACCCGAGAGCCTTTGACAGGTTGGGTTTGTAATGTATTCTTTTTCTTATCAAATATAGAACAGAGTGCCAAGAGATTCTATACTTTGTCACTGTCTAATTCCATTTTCTTCCTGTATTATTGTTTCTGAAGTTTTCATCACTGCTCTTTCTTCCTTAAATTCATTATTTCATCTTGTAATGGTTACAATTCAGTACTACCTCTGCTGTAGCTATTTTAAAGCATTCCTTAAGGTGCAGTTTTTCCTCTGTTTTGCTGTGAGTAGAATAAGACCTGCATCCTAATTGTTTTGCCTTATTTACAAGTTTTATTTGTTCACAACCTTTCCTCTGTCTTTCTATGAGTGAGAGAAGACCTGTGTTCAGATATTTGAAGTTTTTTGTTACTTCTTCTATTGAGAGGAGGACCAGATACCTGTCTTTTTCTTTCAGTTTTGTCCATCCCCTATCTTCTATCCATCCTCATGATTTTAAAATGAATTAGACAAACGAGGTCATGCCTTTTCGTTTCTGATCTATAAATGAGTGGAATGACTATTTTAGACCTAGTTCTAGAAGCCTCCTATGACTGACCAATCAAAAAGATTTATTTCTTTTAAAAATGTGCTAAGGCTTGGCTCTTTTATAGCCTAGAGTCAACTCTTGCGACAATAGGTACGTTGGGTCAGATAAGGGTCAGACAACACACATCCTTTATGGAGGATTACCTCTCTGGGGAGATCTAACCGACTGGTTGTTAAGCCCATGAGGGCCTTTATAACTGATTATGTTACCTTCGATCTTTAGCAGGGAGTCTCAAGCCCCTCTTGGCCGAGACATACCTTCTTTATGGAGGGAGGCCACTCAACCACTCTACCCCATTTGCATGCATATTGATCGTTTGAATTTTGGTGTGCTCTTTGATTACTAGTTGGCCTTAGGATATATTTTTATCTTTAGAGTCTTAAGTCATCGTGGAGTCGGACCAGCCTCCCCGCTAGTCCTGTCACCTATTATAGTTACCACCGGATTTCGAGTCTTTGAGTTCTAAAAGGCATAGATTTATTATACGTGGTACACACACATCCACCGTTCATACTTGTGATTCTACAAGGATGAGTACTGAATCTAGTATTGAGAATTTTGGGAGCCCTTCGACTCTAATACCCACTATAGTTAATGTCACCCCTTCGACTCCTATAAACTCTATGGTTGTAGTGATAGAGGTACCTATCATTACTATGGCCCGACCTATAGTAAATGCTCAAGCTACCACCTTGAAACCCTTTGGGTCTCTTGGCCACTCACCGATCTACAATGTTCAGTCCATCCCTATGGCTTCTAGTCCCTTTTCTTATGGTATGCCCAACTTCACTTCACAGTTTTCGAACTCCATCCCAGCTATTGGCCCTAATGATAGAATTGGGCTTGGGGGAAGTACACCTCTTTACACTCCTTTTTCATTTAGTGGATCTCAAATCCCTCAAATGACTCCTAATATGGGAGGTGTTCCCGCTTTTAACCCCAGGTCCAATCCTCCTACTTCTGGGTGGAGAAAACAACTTGGCAGACAAGATTCGGCTCAAGTTCCATCCTAAAACCCTACCTCCTCAGCATAGATTCTGACCAATACATTTGGCATGACGAATCCAACTCTATCCTTCGGATTCCAACCCAGAGGAGGTCAGTTTCACACTTTGGGAAACCCCCAACCCAGATCCAATCTGGTTGGGGGAAATTTCTATAACCCTCAATAGAAAATTCATGTTGGAATGATGCCCAACCAAACTTATATGAATCATCCCAGAGGAGGGCCTTATAATGCTGGACAAGGCCATGGTGTTTACCAGAACCCTGGATGGCCTGCAAATCCGCAAGCACAATCTTTATCGGGAGGTTGGGGCTAGATGTTGCAACCCTGTCTCCCTTTTCTGGCCATGCTTAACCTGCTAGATTTGTCTAAGTTAATGAATGACCCTATGATTCATGATCCTACATGGCCCCCTGTCCCCACCAAACTTCCTTCAGACACCCCAAATTTTGAGGGTAAGAACGGAGAGGATCCTGGTTATCATGTCACTACCTTTCACCTTTGGTGCTCATCAAACTCCCTTAATGATGATTATATTTGATTGAGATTATTTCAATGCACCCTCATCGAAGTTGCTGAAAAATGGTATATTGAGTTACCTAGGGGGGAATATGGGACTTTTAGTCAGTTGGTGATGGTCTTTCTTAACCACTTCCAGTTGCCTATTTGTTATGATGCTGGCCTAGAATTGTTGTTGACTTTACGTCAGGATACCACCACTTATATCTTGGACCATATCATGGAGTGTCGTAGATAGAAGAGGTTGATTAAGACCCCTATACCCCCAAAATTTCTTTTAGAATGGTTTCTTAAGTCTTTTCACACTCCTATCTCGAAGGACGTTTCCACTTCTGGGGTTACCACTGAGGAAGAAGTGATATTTAGAGCCCAATAGTTAGAATTGATATATGCTTAGTCTGGAATGTTAGATCACCTTCTTCCAGATGCACCGCAGTCAACTTACGACCCAAGAAAAAATCCCATACCTCATGCCGATGGAATTGTAGGTGTTTCCAATGTAAAAAGTCCACAAACTTGGTGACAAGCCAGATGAAAGAGTTGTCTCTAAGCCAGCCAGTAGGAGGACCAACCTCGTCGGTGTCTTCCAACCCCACATAGTCGGCGGATGTACATTCCATGCAATCGTTGACCAACCTGAATGGTAACCAACAACCAGGAGGGAATAAGAAGAAATGATGTAATAAGCGTAAGGGTGGAAAAAATGATAATAAACCCAAGGACAATAATAATAATGAGAATATGGGTAGTAACGTTGGAGAGGGAAAACGAGAAAGATGTAAGATGAAGTTTCCATGTAAGATTTGCACAGATGATAACCTTACACATTTATGCCCCAAAATTGCATAAGATATGAGGCTATTAGCTCAATCACCCGTCATTCTCACGAATCCATTCCCACATAATCAACACCTAGCCTCGAGCTCCTCAAATGCTGAAAATGAGGCTAGTGGGGGTAAAAACTAGTAGTCGCAAGATGACGACCACTTATGTATCAATATGGTTGATGCAAAAGTTAATGTAGCCACTCAATATCGAGAATATAGTTCTAAACAAACAATTCCTGGTCTAGAATCTCCTCCTCCTCCTCCAGAGATGAATTTACAGATTGAGAAACTAGAGCCACTGCCTCGTATTTCGAAAGGAGTACTTAAGCACTCTACCCATAGTCTGAATGATAGATCCACCCAGAACTACTCTATTATTGAGGACCTAGGTCAAACCCCTTATGCGATGTCAGCTTTGGAGGTACTCTAGATGTGTCCTTCATAGAGGAATGCCTTACTCTCTGGCTTAGGATCTCTAGAACCTAGTGGCTCAAAAGTTATCAATTTTGACGTCACAAATGTTAATTCTTGATTTCCTTACCATGTGGCTTTCCAAATCCATGTGGATTACTCAAATTATACCATCAATCGTGCGGTTGTTGATGAAGGCGTTGCTACATATGTGATGTCCCTGGTCTGTTGTAAATATCTCAGTTCTCTAACTCTTTCTAAGCCATCAAACATTTTGACTTCCTTTGATGATCATTCCTTTTTCCCTCACGGTATTATCCCTCATGGTATTATCGCAATTGGACTTATGATATGATTGCCATCATGTCATACGTCTTCCATACTCCTTGTTTTCCTCATGAAGGGAAGATTGTGATGATCGATCAGTTATCCTTTGCATGCTCTAGTCCTAATGCATCTCTTGGACTGTCGATCCTAGTGATAAAAAATTCTCAGCTGGCAATGGAGAATATTGGTGTCAAAATGTATTCTTATCTTATGGGTACTTTTGACTTCTCGACACCGAGCCATCACATTTATGCCATGTCAGTAGGCTTGTCTCGACAAGGAGGTCCATTCCTTTCTGCACTTCTTATTTTAGTGACCCATGGACCCTACCTTCCCTGACTTCATATTGTGAAGGTCAATCGCATGTTGGGATGGCCATGACACTATCTACATTAGATATTTTGTATCAAGTTGTTCTCGACTCTTCCATCGATATCGATCCTATTCCCTCACCGATGGATGAGGAGAATATCATGTCTAGGCTTGTGTGGGCCACTTCATTGTCTTGTTCACATGATTTCCTCGATGGGACTTTGCCTTCATATGAAACCATCATCGAAGCCATGAATGGTTCTGACAAACCTTGGGATGATATGCATCATTGCTCTTAATTTCTCCCATAGCTTGAAAGAATCGAACAAGACAACTTTCGATCTACTTTGAGTGAGATAGTCGTTCACACCGTAGTTAAACTTGATACACAAAACATTTATGCCGAAGGAAATATGGCGAGCATTTCTCCTATTGTCAATATCGACATCTCTCGTACCCCTGGGAAGGTTGAAAATGTAAATATTGGTGTGGATTGTTCACCAGAAGAAATCCTGATCTACACCAAAGTCTTCAAGGAATTACAAGATGTATTTTATTGGTCTTATGAAGAGATGTCAGGAATCAACCCTCGTATTGTCAAACATGATATTAAAACTTATCTGGATGATAAACCTATTCCACAACATCTTAGAGCTGTCAACCCTCGAAAGGCCCCTGTTATTAAGGAAGAGGTGGAGAAGCTACTTAATGCTGACTTCATCTACCTAGTTCCCTTGACCGAATGGGTATCCAAACCCATTCCTGTAGATAAGAAGAAAGGAACCATCCGTGTATGTATGGACTTTCATGACCTGAACAAGGCCTGTCCTAAAGACAATTTTCCCACACCTTTCATCGATCACATTCTTGACGAGTGTGCGGGAAGAGAAGTATTTTATTTTATGGATGAATTTTTAGGATATAATCAGATTCAGATCAAACCTGAGGATCAACACAAGACAAAATTTATTTGTCCTTGGGGTACTTTTTCATATCGGAAAATGCCTTTCAGCCTTAAAAATCCTAGAGAAACCTTTCAACATGCCATGACTTTCAATTTTCATGATCTTAAACACATAGTCAAAGCTTACCTTGATGATCTTGCTCCTCACTCTCACAAGAGAGTGGATCATGCTATACACCTTCGCCTTGTTTTTGAAAGATGTTGTTATTATAGAATCCGGTTAAACCCTCACAAGTGCATCTTTTGCATTAAGTTTGGTCTTCTTTTAGGTTTTCTAGTTTCTGAGACTGGGATCATGGTAGATCCACTTAAGGTTGAGGCAATACTTCAGTTGCCTCCACCGTGCACGATTAGACAACTACAAGGTTTGCAGGGGAAAGCTAACTTTCTGCGTCGGTTTATAGTGAACTATGCCACTATCACTAAAGGTTTCATGCTTCTTTTGAAGAAGGACACCCCTTTTATCTGGGATGAGCGAGCCCAGGAGTCCTTTGATGCTTTGAAGAAATATTTGGTGTTGGCACCTCTGCTGAAGTTGCCTAACTATAGTATAGATTACTTGCTTTATATTTCCACATCTAAGGATATGATTGGTATGGTTCTAGTTCAGGAGGATGATGAGCTCCACGAGCACGTCATCTACTATCTTAGTCAAATGTTAATCAGTCCTAAAATTAATTACTCTCACGTCGAAAAACTATCTTGGTTGTCGTTCACACAGTCCAGTGTTTGCGTCATTATGTATTACTTTGAAAGACTACCGTGGTTGTGTATGTCAATCCATTTCAATACATCCTTACGAGGCATATCATAGGGGGAAAATATAAGAAATGGATTGTCATTTTATAAGAGTTTGATCTCGATTTCACTTCTGCGAAATCCAAGAAATCCCTAGTCTCCGCAGAGTTAATATCTGATTTTCCATGATTAGATGAGGATGTTAACCATGTTGATTCATTTGCGGATGAACAAATTTTTCTTGTCTCGTCGTCTGACCCCTGGTATGGAGATGTTATTCTCTATCTTCAAAACTTGAATTTCCCTCAGCATCTCTCACAAGATGACCGATGACATACAAGATACCAATCTAAGAAATATACTATTTTCAGGGACACTTTGTATCACCGAGGAATAGATGATATCTTGTGTCATTGTTTTACTCATGAAGAAGTTGAGTCTGTGCTGAACGATTTCCACAGTGGGGCTTGCGGTGGTCATCTATCTGAGCTTGCGACAACCCAAAACATTTTGCGAGCCAGTTATTTCTAGCCTACTATCTTTAAATATTGTATTGAAGTGGTTAATAAGTGTCACCCCTGCTAAGTGTCCACTTGTAAAATGTGCTTGCATCCATTCTCTTTTCACCCAGTCATTACTATCGGTCCCTTCACCAAGTGGGGGGTGGACTTCATCGATTGCAACCCAACTTTGTCTGGGGGGCATCAACACATTATCGTGGCCATCGACTACTTTAATAAGTGGGTTGAGGCCATGCCTACATTTAAATCCGATGGGAAGACTGCAACCTTTTTCATATTCAATCAAATTATCGTCCGGTTCGGTATCTCGAGTGAGATTGTCACTGATCATGGCAGTCACTTTTAGAATGAAATGATGGAAGAACTAGAAGCTAATATGACGTTTAGACATGGTCATTATTCTCCTTATTACCCCTAGATAAATGGACAAGTAGAGGCCGTCAACAAGTCTCTCAAGACCATTTTGCAAAAAACTATCAGTCGTAGTAGGTTCAACTGGCACATCATGCTATATCCTGCACTCTGGGCATACCGAACCTTGGTCAAGACTGCCACCATATTTTCCCCTTTCTAGTTAGTGCATGGTGTGGAGTTGATTTTACCTATTGAATGTGAAATCCCTTCTCTGAAGTTGGCAGTCGCGCTCCTACTTGAAACTTTCGATCTCAAGCGATGCCTTCTACACCTAAAGAGTCTTGATGAGCAACTTCGAGACGCCTCTACGACTATCGAGGCAAAAAAAAGATGTGTCAAGGTCCAGTACAATAATTCTATTTGTCCTTGGTTGTATGCTAAGGGTGACTTGGTCCTCTTGTATGATCAATCCAAAGAACCGTTGGGGGCAGCAAAGTTTAAAGCCATGTGGCACGGGCCTTACATCGTGCAACATGTTTTATAAAAAAGAGCCTATGAGTTATAATATTATGAAGAGAATAAGTTGGTCGAGCCCAAAAATGGGCTCTACTTGAAAATATATTATGCTTGAGCCCCGAGATTGGGCGGAACTCTCTGTATACTAATGTAATTTAGTGTATATATCTCTTTTCTTTTCCTCTTCAGGTTTCTTATCGAGTTTTCACTTGGTTGACAAATGTCAATGGAGTCTTCAATCTACCTAGTATTCGTAGATGGGGCTAGTCATCATACACAGAACTTGGCTTTCGCCGCTTGCATGGTTTACTCACCTGAGGGTCTATTGGTGTCTTCAAGTGGCGTATGCCTAGGTCCATCCATGAATAATGTGGCTGAATATAGCACCATTATAGAACTTTTATGTGATTCTATCTCACATGGAATTCATTCATTAGAAGTTCGCCTAGATTCCCAATTAGTGGTACATCAGTTGAACGACCGTTACCGCCTGCGTGATCCGACTTTTGTAACGTTCCTGACCATCAACCCCATGCCTGAGCAATGATACTATGCAAAAACATTCTCATAAATTTATATATGACACACATATTAAATCTAATTAACATATTTAATGAATTTTAACCAAATAATAGAGAGTAATCATAGTTTTACTGCTAACATATTGAATTAATGGAATTAACAGTGAAAAAAATCATTGCGATGGAATACATGATAATATTGCAAGCATCACAGACATGCATTTTAATTGAACTTAAATACATAACGATACTTATCTTTGAAACTTGTTGACGAGAGAAATTGATCGTCCGTCAACTGGAAGAGTGAGTCCGGTCCGGGGTTGTCTAAATAACCCAAGCCGTTTGGTGTAACTCGTTCTAACGGGTTTAATGGCTCCGTTAGCCAATCTAAGAATCCTAAAAGAAATGAATAAAAGAGAGAAATAACTAACTAATTACTAAACACACTATATATATGTACATACGTTCAAATGTAACTATAGTAGTTGTATTTAAGCAGAAGATATAGAAGTCTCGTTTATTTACATGATTTACAAGATGCAATTTTTAATTGAAACTTACGAAAATCGATGTGAAAAATGATTGCTTCTAGGAAGCAGATAAAGAAAAAACATAAAAATATTTATTGTTTTTCTTTTATAAATTTAAAGAATCTTGCAAAAATAGTTAATGAAACATGAACATGTGGATAGTCAAAGCTGAACCATACATTATAGTTTCAATGATATGTAAATGATAGAAAAATACAAAGAAGTTATCATGTCAATGAATTAGTGAGGTGTATCCAAGCATCTGCATGAGTGGTGAACATCCAACTGCCATGTCCAAGAGAGAAATATGCAATGAACCTTATGATTGTTCTAAATAAATTCAGAACATGTATTGACAACTTAGGTTTTAATGACAGAAAAGGAAACACAAACATAAACCTGTGATCTCATAATTATACATGATTACAACAAGATAAATTTGGAAGGAATTTATGGATTTTAAAATTCAAAGATAAATCTCATTATTTAAATTGAAGATATAATCACAACATTTGTATTTTGATGAAGCAAATGATAGATGGTATTTATAATATAAACCTCCTACACATCACAGATCATTTAATCTAAAGATATCAGACTTGCACATGTAACAAGATTAAAAAAATAAATAGATAACAACATTATAAACAAAAGGCTAAATTGAAAATACATATATGTTGTTCTATCAAGTTTTTGGAATTAATTGTCCATTTTGTAGTCCTCGAAGAAATTGTTTGGATAATAAACTTTAAAGATTGGAAAAATTAATACATAAATGATAATAATTAACCATGTATTGATAAAAAAAGACTAAAGCTATTTAAATCAATGCATAATCAATTATTCAAATAATATGAATATATTATAATTAAAATAAAACCATTTTACTTATAGCACAAAATTCATTAAGCAACCTGGAATTCCATATTCTTCTTTGAAAATATTCGTCTATTCTCCCAAAGATTCCAGCCATCCATTACTCCATTTGAAAAGAAATAAAAAGTTTACAAAAGCAATAATATACAAAAGAGAAAGGATTAAAATCCT
>SNQJ01S0045551.1:10414-32857 GCA_010110895.2 Picea sitchensis
ACAAAGACTAGATGGAATTCCCAGTTTTAGACAGCCGACGAAAGAATGGAGGATGAACCCTGAACTCAGCTGACACTTCAACTTTTAATCGCATGCACCCAGGTCGACACTTGTATTCCTAGAGCTGCATGTGTTCCCTTTTTCACACTTGGAGCTGCATGCATTGCTTCTTCTAGGACTTAGGGTAAAAACACATTTTGTCACACAAATTTAGAATAATAATAAAATATTATTCTCAAGGACTTAAGCCCCTAAGATTAGCCCCTCTTTCCAACCTTTCATCTCCCTTTCCTATATGGACCTTGTGGAAGCTTTGTCCCCCATCAATCTTTCTTCGTGGTTGATCTGCACACATCGATGTTTAATCTTTATTAATGTTATGCATATTACATATACAAAAACAGGCTCTGGGCCTTTAACGCTTAGGCTCTTCAGCCTAATAAACACATAATCACACTAGCTTATCAATACTTGGCTCACCAACCTACAAAACATGATTTACAATTCATAAACATGATTACACAGGGCTCGTCCTTGGGGATATTACAATCCCCTCCCCTTATATTTTCACTATCCTCGATGCAACTTTTACACAGCATCAACAATATTTTCAAAATCTTCAAAAAGATGAGAGTATTCTTCTCTCATAGCATCCTCATGCTCCCATGTCAGGTCCTCGGGACCGTACAAGCCCTATTGCTCGATTCCGGAGCTATTTTCTTTTCCGGTCCAATATGCGCACATGATGCACTTGCAGGACACTTTCTTGATCCACTTGAATGACATTCCAATAAATTACATGATTAGCATTAGGTATATATTTCTTAAGAAATGAAATATGAAATACATTATGTACAGTCATGGATGTAGGTAATGCAAGAATATATGCAATTGTCCCAATCCTTTCTAGGATTTCAAATGGCCCACAAAATATGGCTGCCAACTTGGAGCAGCTTCCTAGCTTCAGGGGATTTCTATTGTCTTTTAATTTTAGGAAAACATGGTCACCCACTTTAAACTCTATGTGGGTTTCATTTTTATCAGCATAATGTTTCTACCTGTCTTGGGCAGCCTTTGAATTCTTCTTAATTTTTAGCATATGTTCTTCCATTTCCTTGAGTAACTCTGGCCCAACTACTTCCCTATCAACTCGATTATCCTAGCTTACTGGAGTATTGCACTTTCTTCCATAAAGTGCTTCAAATGGACTCATCTTCAATGATTCTTGATACCCATTATTGTAGGTGAATTCTACCAAATGTAGGTAGTCCTCCCATTTCGATGGTTTATCTATCACATACATCCTTAGTATTTATTCTATTACTTGATTCACCCACTCTGTCTGCCCATATGACTCAGGATGATAGGTTGTGCTAAAGTTAAGATTCGTTCCAAACCCCTTGAATAACCCTTTCTAGAAATTTGAGGTAAAATTTGGGTCTCTATCAGACACAATTGTCTTGGGAATTCTCTGTAATCGTGCCACTTCCTTCATAAAGATTTCGACAAAATCCATTGCCTTGTGAGTAGTCTTTAACGGAATAAAATGGGAATATTTTGTAATCTTGTCCACTACCACCATGATTGAATCATGTTTCTTGCATGTTCTAGGAAATCCCATGATTAAATCCATTGTCAACACTTCCCACTTCCACTCAGGAATGGGTAAAGGTTGTAGCAACCCTATTGGGTGTCTTTGCTCAGCTTTAACCATCTGGCACTCCATACATCTAGTGATGTATTTTGAAATATCTTTCTTCATACCCGGCCAAAAGTAATGGCTCTTGACTGCTACCATAGTTTTCTGATATCCAAGGTGCCCAGCATAAGACACATTATGCATTTCATGAAAAATCATAAGTTTCAAGTCCTGGACATTAGGTACATAAATTTTGTTCTTATACAGAAGTATTCCATTAGTTTCCAATTTATAAATCTTCACTTTTTGTGGCATCTTACCTTGTTGTAGCTTTCCTACCAAATTCCTGTACTACAAATCTGTATTTGCAACCTCTGAAATTATTCTTTTAATATCAATTTGGTACATGATAATAGTTGCAGCATGTAATTCGTGTACTCTCCTGCTGAGTGCATCGACCACTTTATTCTCCTTCCCTTTGATATGCTTTATATCAAAGTCATACTCACAGAGAAACTCCAACTACCTACTCTACCTAGCATTCAAGGTTGGCCAATCAAATAATTACCTCATACCATTATGGTATGTCCTCAGTTCGAACCTCCTTCCCATGAGGTAATGTCTCCATTTATTTAGAGCCTGTACTATGCCTACCACCTCCAAATCATGAGTTTCATAGTTCCTTTCGTGCTCTTTCAAATTTTCGGATTCATAACAGATTACAAATCCATTTTGACTGAGGATTCCTCCCATCCCTTCTTTGCATGCATCTGTACACACTACAAAGTATTCATTCGAATCTGCAATCCCTAGGATTGGAGCACTAGTTAACAGTTTCTTCAATTTCTGGAAGCTTCTCTCACAATATTCTGTCCACTGAAACTTCTTCTCCTTCATTTGCAAGGAAGTGATAGGATGATCTATCCTTGAGAACCCTACAATTAACATTCTGTAATAACCAACTAGACCCATAAAGGATATGACTTGTGTTACATTCTTTGGCATTGACCATTCTATGATGGACTCAATCTTCTTAGGATCTACAACTATCCCATCCTTCAAAATAATATGCCCCAAGTAATGGATATGCTCCTAATAAAACAAGCATTTTCTAAAATTGGCATACAGTTGGTGCTCTCTTAGCACCTGCAACACCATCCTCTTATGTTTTTCATGTTCTTCCTCTGACTTGGAATACACCAGGATGTCATCTAGGAAGACTATGACAAACTTGTCTAGATAGTCCTTGAATACACCATTCATCAGACACATAAAAACAACGGGTGCATTTGACAACCCAAATGGAACCACTGTGAATTCATAATTACCATACATTTTTCTAAAGGCAGTCTTGTTGATGTCTTCATCCTTTATCCTTACTTGGTGATATCCCGATCTAAGATCTATCTTCGAAAACATCTTCACATCCTTTAACTAATCAAAGAGGTCATCAATCCTCGACAGAGGATATTTGTTCTTTACAGTTACTTTGTTCAATTGTCTGAAATTAATACACATTCTCAATGTCCCATCCTTCTTCTTCATGAACAAGACCGGGGCACCCCAAGGTGGCACACTTGGGTGTATATACCCCTTCTTCAGAATCTCTTCAAGCTGTAATTACATCTCTTTCGGTTATGGTGTGCTCATTATGTAAGGAGATTTTGACATTGGAGTTGCTCCATACATCAAGTTTATAGAGAAATCAATATCTCTCTTCGGAGGTAGTCCAGGTACCTCCTAAAATACATCTTCAAACTTCTTTAGGACTACATGATTTCTAATATTTGAGAACTCATCCTTAGATGCTTCCTCCACATGGGATGCAAATAATTGACAACCTTTCCTGTAGCACTTCTTTAGTTACATTGCTGATATTTCTCTGATAGCAACATCTCTGGGAGTTCCTTGGACCATTTTCTGATTTCCTTTCTCATCCAGGCAAGTGAATGCCTTGTTATGACATTCCAAGATGGCATGGTGCTGGTCCAACCAGTCCATCCCAATTAGACAGTCATAATAACCTAAAGGAAAAACATTCAATTCATCCTTTGTGCTTAGTCCATTCATGTCCACAGGACATGACTTAACTAACTCAATGGCTTTCCTCTTGGTTCTTGTAGCCAACTGCACTAACCAAGACTTTTCATGTTTTCTTCTCGACAAAAGCAAACTTTCCAGCACTCAAGGAGCTATATAACTATGGCTAGACCCTTAATCAATTAAAATAGTAAAGGCATGGTTGTTGATCATACCTTCCACTTCAATCATGTGTGAATGACATTCAACTTGCTTGTTGTCCTGGGTTGCGTATATCCTCGAAATTATACTACCCATTTCCTCCACTATTTCAGCTTACTGAATATTATGGACAACTCTCACTTTGCCATTTTTATGGGGACAATATATGTACTTGTGGTTCCCCTAACAGCCCCAACACTAAATGGGTTTTTGTCTTGGCCTTTATTCCCCTATGTTAGCCATTCTTGGATCTTTAAACGATGGCTGTCCTTGAGGAATGTTTCTGAAAAAGGGAGTCATAGTTCCCTTCTTCCTCTGTTCTATGTGGAATTTCTTCTTGTCTTCCCAAGCCTTCTGGAAGGTAGGCTTCTCTCTTTGCTGCTCATATAAGAATTTCTCTCTTCTTATCATTTATTCTATGGTCTTAGGATCATCATATTGAATCTTGTCACCAATGGAAGGTGGCAGTCCACTTAGATACCTCTGAATCTTGATAGTTTCATCCTTGATGAACAAAACATACTTCAACAATTCCAAAAATCTTCGCTCGTATTCATCAATGTTCATGCTGCCCAGCTTGAGTTCAAAGAACTTTTTCATATTTTTGTCATAATATCTTTTAGTGAAGTATTTATTCTCTAAATACCTCTTGAATTCTTTCCAAGTGATATATTTCTCTCTAATGTGTTGCACCTGCACAAGATGATCCCACCACATGGATGTTTTTCCCTTCAGTTGATACATCACAATTCTTCCTTCTGTATGAGAGGAATAATTCTGCATTTGGAAATATTTCCTCATGCCAAGCAACCATGTTTCAAAATATTCCTCCTTCTTATGTTCTCCATCGAACATAGGAGGCTTAATCTTGTTCAGTTCACCCTTCAGTTCATCCACTCCAGATATCCTGTGCTTTCTGGTAGGAGATGGGCTTGAAATTCTACGTACCTCCTTATTGGAGTGTTTCAGAGAGTGAAGACAATGCCTGCTAACACTTCTTGATCTTCTTTTCTTCTTAGGAATCCTACAACTCCCTATTTTTCTTGAGTCACTCTCCTTATCCAATTTCTTTTCAATCCTTTCTAGGCTCTTCATCAACTTTAAGTTGAATTCTCCCTACTGTTCCTTAGCTTTCATGAGATTTTTTCTATCTACTTGGAGAATCTGGGCATCTTCCTGCAATCGTTCAATGATTTTCATCATATGCCCTTCCTTATCTAACTCTTCTCCATGTCCATTGGAGTTCGATCCTTCAACTCCCATATGGAGATCCATTCCTTTTGCTTCATCATCGAAACTGGAAGCAGTCCATGCCTCTTCCATTTATTTTGAACTCAATGGAAATTCTACTCGGTTGTGGCACTTGTTAAACTTTTGCAAACACAATGTGAAGACAACCGAAATTTTTCAGGCCATTTTTCCTTAACAAATCCCACAACTTTCATAAACAAATCTGATTCAAGAAAACATTCAGTTTTCATTATCTGTGATTCTCGTTCAATCAAGAATCCCTACAGATTTCTTCTTTTGGAGCTCTTCTCTACTATTTTTTCGGGCACTGGCCCCTTTCTCTCAGACCCCAACCCCCTCAACCATGGTTTGTGACCAAGCACTAGATCAATAAGCACGTACTCAGGCCTTCGACTTCGAAAGATTTTCCTAGAACAAAACAATGATCACTCAGAGTTCTGAGTTACCGAACTCTCATTGTAGGGAGGATCAACCATCTACATCTATCCAACATCAAACGACTTACACTCGCTATGGAACCTTAGGCGTTTGAGTTTCGAGACTTCAGAAGATTTCACATCCGCACATCCCAAACCATTAATCTTCGAACACTCCCATGTCACCTTAGGTGACTTTATTATGTTACATCACTTAAAGTTTTCCCAATTACGGGGGTAGGCAATGGTGGTTTGGAGTATCCCACCTTTCATCCCGCAATTCTCTTGACACTAACACGTAACCCCTCAGCGAAACCATGGTTGGATTGTGGGACCGCCTTGGAGAATTATCTTCCATGAAACTTGGGTCCCCGCAATGCCTCCTGGCCATCGATCTTGAGGTATCATGATCAATGTCAGTGTGGGTCCTTTGTCCCTTAACTATGTTACACAACCTTGGGCCCCACCAAACCTTCTTACACAGGATGCCACATGGAGGAATACTAGTGAATGATACGTGGCCCATTCAAATGAGTGACACTGGTCATGTTCCAAATTCCATCTCAATCTTCGATGGGTTCTAAACCCACTGACACGTGGCACACATCCCATGTGTCCACGTCCATCCAAGTGGTGTCATATGGACCCACTAATTTGGCTCTTGGTTTGATCTAACGGTAAGATTTTTCCCAGATCTATAGTGTAGATCTCCTTCAGAAGTTTATGCCTAAGCACATTCCAATTTTCCCGGCTGTCGAAATCTGAATGGCTTCCAAGATAGCCTTCCTGTACCTTCTCTGGATCTGACGGTCGTAAAGGACTCTCCTTTTTCCCAAACAGATCCTATGGCTCCAACACCCCAAGTGTTGAGTTCTCTCTCTCTCTCTTTGGTTCAAATACCACGTTGGTTGCGGTTTTATCCTACCGCTACTCCTCCTAATCTACGTAACATGACCAAGTAACCCCCTTGCACTCAGAAACATTCTAAGGTTCAAAATTGGTTCCTCCTAACACCATTTCCACTCAAACCTTGGGTCCAAAGACCACTTATCCGACCCATCTAGGCTCAACGTTGAAACCATGGGCTCTGATACCATATTGTAACATCCCCGTCCATCAACCCCATGACCGAGCAATGCTACTATGTGGAAACATTCTCATAAATTTATATATGACATGCATATTAAATCTAATTAATAGATTTAATGAATTTTAGCCAAACAATATAGAGTAATCATAATTTTATTGCTAACTTATAGAATTAATGGAATTAATAGTAAAACAAATTATTGCAACGGAATACATAATAATATTGCAAGAATCACAAACATGCATTTTAATGGAACTTAAATACATAATGATACTTATCTTTGAAATTGTAATAACTCCACCAACCACGTGTAGACCTTCCACAAACCTCCCAGACTTAGACCACTCTTCTCATCACGCTCAGCAGTGGGTCACCCGCAAGATGGGACCAAGCTCCACTCAGGGAAAGGAAATCCTAGACTAGGATGAGGTTACAAGAAAACTACATAGAGAAACCAAAAGGATTATCTCCGGGAGCCTTCTTACGTCCACTACTCATGGACTCTCATTCCCAACATGCATGTCCCACCCGAGAGTATACAAATTCACAAGAACATTCCATCGGTGCTTCACCTCCCTCTTTGGGTCTCGGTAACAGGCTGGATCAGGAATTCTCAGAGCTTCGTAGCTGGTGCTAGACTCTCTCTGGGAGAAAACTACTTCCCAACAAACTCTCTCACCTGGAGAGAGTTCCTCATAGGCCTGACAACTTGCCTCTTCTACCTCGGGCTTGACAACCTGGTTCTTCAACTAGTTTTCAACTCAATTCCCGCAAGTTTAGGAATCAGCAGCAACAACAACTTTTGGTTAACTCATGGGTGACAACAACAGCAGGAACATTGGGTGTGGATGTCCAGAAAATGACAACAGACCACTATGACAGAACACGGTTTAGGTAACACTGGTTTCAGGATGTGTGACAAGCAATCCACGCAGAGGTCGAACACATACTCAACATTTTAGATAGAGGGTGTATCTTCTTCTCAAGAAAACATCACAGGATTTGGTTTTCAAAGTTGCATGAGGCATACAAAGAGTAGATGCATCTACTACAAAGTTTAGACAAGGGATGACTGAATGGAGGATGAACGTAGAGACCAGATGAAATTCGTGGTTTCAGACAGCCGACGACAGAATGGAGGATGAACCCCGAACTCAGATGATGCTTCATCTTTTAACTGCATGCGCCTAGGTAAACACTTGTCTTCCTGGAGCTGCATGCATTCCCTTTTGCACACTTGGAGATGCATGCGTTGCCTCTCCCAAGACTTAGGATAAAAACATGTTTTGTCACACATCTTTAGAATAATAATAAAATATTATTCTCAAGGACTTAAGCCCCTAATATTAGCCCCTCTTTCCAACCTTTCAACCCCCTTTCCCTTACCCACCTTGTGGAATCTTTGTCCCCCATCACTCTTTCTTCATGGTCAGTCTACACGTAGCGATGTTTAATCTTTATTAATGTTCTGCATATTACATATACAAAAACAGGCTCTTGGCCTTTAACACTTAGGCTCTCCGGCCTAATAAACACATAAGCCCACCAACTTATCAATACTTGGTTCACCAACCTACAAAACATGATTTACAATTCATAGACATGATTTACAATTCATAAACATGATTACAATAGGGCTCGTCCTTGTGGATATTACAACTTTACTCCGACGATTCCTATGGGTACGTCTTTTAGAATGACAATTTGATTTTATTACATATTATAATATTCCTAGGAGTTCTAATCATATATCCGATGCTTATGCTAATTTCATCTTAGATTGGCATTTGTCACATACTTAAAAGAAAATAAAACCATCTCATCAATGTACACATTGTAAAATATAAGTAAATCCAAAGATCCCTTTCTTTATATATTTCAAAAAAAATATGGTGTTTATAGTACAAAATGGGGCTAATACCCTCAATACACATATACAACTGGTATTACAATATCCCAATACATATATGCTTGTGGTACCGGATGTGTGTCATGGTATAAAACCATGTCATTTGCGAGATGCCGAAAGAGTCGTACCCATGCCCTGGGTACACCAACCACCTATCCCTGCATGGCTTTAGGTAGATCCTCTACCTTAACCATGGGTATCCTATGATTCAAATGTGACATGTTTCCCTACACGTTTTGCAGGACACTCTCAGCTTCTCCTCCCACTACCTCATCTTCCCAGTTCCTCTGTCGATGTCGAGGGAAGCCTTCTAGCCATTATGGATCCACGTCTGCAGTACACAAATGTCTAGTCAACACTTAAGCACCATCCAAAAATATTTTTGTTCTAATTATACAAAAATACAAAAAAATGATATATGTAAAAACATTTTGACATACCTATGTCACCGTAGGCGGTCCCTGGTGGGAGTGGTATGTTTGGATCTCCTCTAAATTCGATCCCCTCGTAGGGATAGTCATCCAGAGTGATAACCTTTCACCGCCACCAGTAGAAGAAATCATCATTGTAGGGTGTCGAGAACCTACCTCCCTCCTACCACCTCATTACCTTGGTCCACTATTCCATGGTTGGATCGTGAAGTCCTCTCGGAAGAATCTCAACTCTAGGCCCCAAACCTACAACCCGCTCGAAAAAGAAACTGCATAAGATAGAGGTAAACCCAAAATTTATTTTACTCCCTTGTTTGCACTATGTCACCTGGCTCTTCATATTCTCCAGTAGTGAGGTACACCAGTCATACACTGTGGGTCTCATACACTTCACTGCATAGAAAATGAGTGGCCTCGATGCCTGGTGCAATGAGGCCGAACCCGTGATCCTGGTCAATACTAGGACAATGATCTTCAGACTGAGATTGTTTATTTCCCAGATAGGGAATTGAATCCCTACCTTAGGAGTACCTGCTACATAGTGGGTGTTGATATATTCCTCTATCTTCATCCCACTTCCCTCTCTCCATGATTTGAGGTTTACAACCTCCCTTCGGTGTGATAGACCAATCAGAAAGAAAATTTCCTCTACTTCAATTCTCAATGGTTGCCCATTGAGATTGAGGCTCTCACTCTCAGGGTCTCAGTAACCCACCAACATCTCAAGAAACCTCACTTGGGCTCTCATTCCTTTGAGCGCCAAAAACGTATACAAACCACATCGCTTTAAAGCCATTTGGGCCCCCAGATCTTGATCTACAGCAACATCGACCTCCTTGTGCTCTATCTCTCTCCATTAAAGAACCATCCTATCAAAGAAAAATATAATTTTGAGATATAACCCTTCAAAATGATTGTTTGCGTGCATGTGCACAGCCTACTTTACATACAGTCACGTGTAGGTCTTGATATACGCCCTGTATAGTTCACACAAAAGTGTATACCTCATCGTATACAGACAGTCCGTGTACACCGAATCTACACTTTGCTCCCTCAATAACTAAAAATTTGGAACCTAATTCAAAATTTTAATCCATTGAATTTGAAGAGGAAGAGAACAAGAATTACTTGATCCAGATGGTTCGTGATTTCGTTTTCCGATGCTCTCACAATCGTCGTTTGAATCTCGAAGGTATTTTGGTCCAATTTGCACTAGTTGGGTAAAAAATCAAAATGGTATAGTAATTTTTTATTTTATTACTATTTATAAATTATTTTTACCCACTTTCTATATTTTTAAGCCATTTTTTCACCTAATGGACTAATACAAAGGTGGATTGAGTTTGCTTTTGCAGTTTTAACCTAGGATTCTTGTCGATTTCAACATTATGTTGATCGTTTGTCACCACAGACATGTATTTTCATTACCCATCATATAGGATAGGTATCCACTCCATTATGCATTTTTGCATTATCCTATAACTGTTACTCTTTATTCCCCATGTACAAACCCATTTGTTGTGACACAAAACCTTCCATCTACTATAAAGTCGTGTCGTTATCAATTGGTAGAGACTTGCCAAACATGGCTACCCTAGTTAGATTCCCTACTGCATTTGGTGCCCATGCAGAGATTTTTCATAGGACTGAGAGTCCCTCACAGCTCGTACTTGACTTTATGCTGAGCCTCATTTGTCATTCATAAACATGCGGCCTTATACCCCGAGGACTCCTAAACAAGTTTAATTTAAGCTCTTTTCTGACTCATCTAAAAAGCGAAAAGATTGTCAAGTAATTTGTCCCTTTCACACTCGTTAAATTGGATATGAAAGGTCGTGAGTCTTAGTTAAGATCTTTTCCAACTCGTTATAAAAAAGTGAAAATATTGTCAAGTGAAATTGTCTCTTTCACACTCGTAAAATTGGTTTTGAAAAGACGTCTATTTGGCACCATTTTATCCCTTTTTCACTCCAAATAGACTATAAGACATAAAAAAAGAAATTTTTTTGGCATTAAGTTGTGATTGCATCTCATTCCCTTGCTTGCAGTATTGAGTTTATAGCCGTTTCTCGCTTTGCATTATAAACTATTTTCTTCAGTAGTTTTGCATCCTGAACGAAGCAAATCCTTTTTTATATCTTTCACAAATTGACACCCTATACCAAGGAGGGAACATTCCCCCGAGTGTCCATCTCCTGCATGAACTTCCCTGCATTGAGAATAGGTATTCTCAACTGCTAGAACTAGTTTTTCTTACCCGCGACACTTGTTTCCTCCTCTGTATCATAACATAAATTTGTCTATGAAAAAAAAAAAAAAAGACGGGCAGGAAAGGAGTATTATCTTGTATCGGTAGCAGTCGTGTCGCCTTTGAACAGAGCACAAAGTTATTTGAATTCATTCATCATCATAATTTTGGGATTAGCATAGCCTTAGGAAGATGAGCTCGTTACAGAGTCTTCTCTACCGACTGGTTACTCTTCCAGTCCCTATAGAGAATTTCATTGATGCCTCCTACATCTCATGGGTTTATCATCAAGTCTATGATGTCGGAGTCCTCCACATGTCTCATACTCTTGTTCAAAGGAAGTCTATCAACCTATGTTGGCCACTCCTCAGTACTCTTGACTTTGCATGTCGGAAATACCCTCAGTTTGGCTCAGAATCACATGATATTGTAGTCCTATCATGCACCCTATCCCTACTTTCATCATTGGTAGGTAACCTTGAACCCAACAATCACCATTTCATCATCAGTCATTGACTGGGTAGTTTCCCTTGTGTTTGATGGAAAGACATCTATTCACACATTGGGATTTGTGCAGTGTCTTGGATGCCATTAGCCTTACTGGTGGTTTCCTCACCTTTGTCAACAGTTTTCATCATTGGATGATATTCAGAGGGTCATTTTTGTGTACCACTTGCACTTGGCACATGCGAAAGACGCACAAGGTCGTTGGTTCGTGAACATGATCTTTGTCTGATTTCCACCAAATCATGAAGCTCCTACTTTGTACCTCATGATGATCGATGAGAGATGCCTTAATGCTCTCCTTTCAGCGGGTCTCGTTCCATCGACTTCATCCCATTTATTATGGAAACGAGACCTAGAGTCTTATGAGTACCTTGAGTCTTGCAGTCATCAGTGGCAGGCTCTCTTGCCATCGACAGTTGGGAATACATCAATGTCTCCTGATCAATGGATTCTTCAGGTTTTCAACACTGACTCCTCTATTCACACTTGTAAGAATGTACTCGATGCCTTGATACCTACTTTCATTATCGATAGGTTGTCTCGTGTTTGTTAACAATATGCATCAATGACTGGTAATCAAACGATGTCTCATTGTGTTTGACCTCAACTTCTTTATTCAAATGATGTAGACTTGCACCGTTGGTGGATTGTGTAGAAGACTTGAAGACATCACTATGTGGCCGCAAACTTTCCTGAGTTGTTGCTTCCTTTTCATTGGACCAATACCTATATTACTTTAGTAATCATGGGAGATCATATTGTACTCCACGATATACATATATCTTCATATTGGTTTTGAGACTGGTTCTACTGGGCTTTGTTTTTTACTATGACATCTATTGGCATGTAACTGCATTTGTATTTTCCTATTCATGGCCATGGACACTTGTTTGGTATATTTTCACATGGATATGTAGTGTATTTTTGGCAGCCATGTATGCAAATTTAATGTAGAATGTAATGAGCAACCGAGTTCATCTAGCTATTTCTCTACCACTCCACTTTTGAGTTATATATAATGTATTTCGGCCATCGCAGATACTCCTATGACCTCACACATTAGCGGGCATCTGTTAGAGAAATATTTACCTCACCCTATGAAATCTTACAGAGAGGGCCTTATTCCATTTCCCTATGCAGACTTGTCTTCCTTGTTACTAGAATCTAGAGACAAAAATACAAATATTTCCACTTGTATGCATCTTGCACACTATACAACAAGCGTATACACAGGCTACTCCACTACAGACCGCGTACATCAGGATTTCTGCCAGAAAATGAAAATTAAATGTCTGGTTTCCATGTCACATCATGAGATCTCTTATCCTTGGCCTTCCATATACTAGAAACCTTCCGACTCATCCCTTCAGTTGCATTTTGAAGGCTATAAAGAGGCCAATCCCAAGCTATGGAAAAGGAAAAAAAAATCAACTTTGAGAGAAAAGTTACTCTAGAGAAATTATTTACTTGATATTGAGTCTACATCCCTTTGTCCTTTAAGTTTGAACACAGTGTTCATCCCCCAAGCCCTTCCCTTGTTTATGGAGAACCTCATTGTCTCCCTTTAATGAGCTTGCCTTTGGCGGAGGATTGAAGTGGTGGAGGCCCAACTGGAAGGAACTTAGTTTCTCAGTTTTGAACCGTGCTGACACGAAAGTATGTAATATTTTCACTTCTGTTGATCATTTATTAACAGAAATACTCTCTTCCTGTCCAATTGATGTCTTGCAAATATATGAATTATTATGCATGGGCGTATTTGTTATGTATATTGATGGATTATGCTATCTAATGTGCTAACCTTTTATATTTCCACCATATGCTTGTTTTTTCTTGTTTGTTGAGAACTTGTTGTAGGTATATATAGCTTTGGGTCAAAGTTCTCAATGGTGGACATCATCAATCATCTCGACGAGGTAGATCTCTTTCTTATCTCCCTTGCACATTGGTTTATATAACATATTGTTGGGATAGAGTTGATTTCTGCAGTCATTTCTGTCGTTTATGGTTCACCCTAGCCATAGAGAGATTTTCCTCATAACAAGAGACTGGAGTTGGAACTTCAGGACTACAACAACTAGGACATATGAAGGACAACCTTCATGAAAATGTATGCTATTCTACCATTTCTTAGTTTAATTGTGAATATGATTGCTTGAGTCTAAAGGAAATCTATAAAAATCTATCCCTTTGTTTGTCTAGGATCAATAGGCAGATCCTAAGGAGGTCTTACTATCCACCCATGATATTTTCTCCATAACACACTGATTAAGGATTTTCCTAAACTCACAATTTGTGATCTACCTATCTAATTCTAAACCATGACAATATTTCCTTTTGAATGTATGAATATTTAAAGGTTTATTTAGAATAAAAAATAATTCTAATTGAAACATTAATTTATTGATTTTTTTAATTTAATAAAAAAAAAATCAATATTCCTAAAATCCTTCTAATATTTTTTTCTAAATTTAATAAAATGTGTATTCTAAAATTATTTTATAAATTAATCTTATTTGAAAAATAATAATACAAAATATTTTATGTATAGAGAGACACATATGCACATACTTTTAATTTAATTATCCATAAGATTTAGCTTTTTTATCTTTTATATGATGCATAGGAGCGCATAGGTATATAAAATTAAATGCTAACTGAAAGATGCTTTCTTGTTAACTGAGATTCATTAGAATTTGAAATTCAAGTATGAGCAGTAGTTTGAATGATTGTGAGGAATGATTGTTATCCTCCCCACTCGGGGTCAATTCCCATAATGACATTAATAAAGCTCATAATAAGTATGTTGTAATGGCCTTGAACCTATATGTATTGGAAAGTTGCCTTTGATTCAAAATTGAATAGCAAGGCAACTGCTATTTCTTAGTGAAAAAAAAGTCAATATAATCACAATTTCAACCATTGTTTACAATATTATAAAAGAAAATATGTTTTTCCAACCATCGTTTTTAAATTATAAATATAACATAAATATTTAAATCAATTTTATACATTAAAGAAATAAAATTAAATAATTTCATAAAAAATTAAATTTTTAATAATCATTTTAACTCATAATCATATCGCATAAACAATGTTAAAAAAATAAAATCAATTTGTACTTTAAAGAAGGGTAAAAAGCCAAAATCTAATTCATTCAAAGAAAAGACATTCGAGTCCATTGATTTGGTAGTTACATGTTACCATTTTAAAAATATATATATATTTAATTTTAATATGAATGTTAATTTTAGTTTTGTACTTTAAGAATAATAAAATATAAATATAAGTTATTTATAAAAAGGCATTCCACTCATTAAATTTAAATTTGGAAATTGATATGTTATTCAAAGGTTATACTTTATATAATTTTTTAAATTTTTATTTTTATTTTAATATGAATATTAATTAAAAATAGTATAGAAAAATAGGAAGTTTTGAAAATAAGGCTATGTGTATTAAATAAATATATTGATTTAATATATAGTTGATAAATTGATAGTTTGAGGAATTTATTTATTGTTATTGGGAATTTGACTGATTCTACATTAATAAATATTTGGTTTGAATTATCTTTAACGAATTACATTAATTTACATCAATAAATTTATTAGGATATCATAATAGAGAGATATTCTTTAGATTTTTCTGGATTTTTATTCATTTAAAATCCACTACCAAATTAAAATTCAAATCTAAACAATTTTGATTAATAATATTTATTTATAATTAGGTACCTAGTGTACAAGAATAAGATAAATAACATGGGCGATAAGAGGCTCCTCAAAATTGTTTCAAACTCTAGTCAAAACCACTAGCGATTGAAGTTGGGGTGGCATCAATATGTCAAGTCTTGGCTAAATCATTTGGGAATACAAGACAATAACATTCTGCGGAATATCTATAATATTAAAAATATTATTGCATCTAAATTTAAAAAGAAACTGTGATTCGATAATTAATTAGAAGATAAAAATAAGCTAAGATACTGCAAGGAGGTGGCCAACCCTAATCTAGAATATCAAAAGTATCTCTCAGTTCTAACTAGCACAAAGAAGAAAATTAACATTACTAAGCTATGAACCAACTCACACAGGCTACATAGTGAAACTGGGCGTTGGGCGATTCCCAAAACACCATGGGATGCAAGAATCTATCATCTTTGTGACAATAAGAGGGTTGAAGATGAAAAACATTTTTCGAAATTAGATCACAATTTCAAAATATTTATCACAATAATGACCTTCCTAACCTCCTAAGTCATCAAAACTATGGTGACCTTGAAACACTTCTCTTAATATTTTTTAACACAAAAATAAGATATTAAATAGATCTAAATAATATATAATTATCTTTCTTAAATTCTGACAAACCAATTCTGATCTCAATAAATGTTAATCATCATCATATTTAATACTATAAAATTTAATTTATAAAAAATGTTAAAATCCTCTAAATCATCTTAATTTTTATATTGCCATTTACATTAACATTATACTAACGTTGTACTACTTAATGATGTCTCTTACTCTTTTATTTCTTACTTTTTGTTGCACTACTTTTTGAATATATTTTAAGGTTGCTCTTTCTAAATATTAAAATTCTTTCTAAATATTAAAATGATTTACTATTTTCATAATGTTTCCCATGATGTTGATTTTAATAAGTAAAATGTTGATTTTAATAAGTAAAAGTTCAGCTTTGTAAAGATATGATTATGGCTTTGAAATTTACATACAAAAGAGGCATAAAGGCCATGAGCATCCTTTACTTCTTTGTCATTTTCCCAAAGTAGTGCAACATGTCTTAACATAAAGTTATTTCTTCAAAGTAATTTGACATGTTTAAAAATAAATTCAACACCTTTGTCATTTTTCCAAGTAAACATAAATTCAACACTTGGTCATTTTTCCAATAATGCTACATGTTTTAACATGTTATTTTTTAAAAATAATGTTACAATTTTTTAACATAAATTTAACAAATGTTAATAAAAAAATTTAACATAAATTTAACAAATGTTAATAAAAATTTGAAACACTCATAAAATATTTATATTTATATTATCGTATTTATGATTTATAAATTTGATTATGATTGTGTTAGTGTATACCTAAAATGTAATGGGAAATATACCTTCTTAGATAATGACTTCAACATAAATTATATAAAAGAGTAATATTATATTATATTGGTTTAAGAACACACAGATAAATGAATTCTTATAAAGTTAATATGATAGAGATATTTGTTCAAAATATTTCTTAATATAAAATTAATTTACACCACTTGTGGTTGTAAATTAACTTCTACCAAACCATTATATTAAATCGCTCCTAAACATGCTCTGAAAAGTTCTGTTAATAATGAGTGCACATACTTTCCATCACCAATGATGATGGAGAAATAAAGAGATTCTTTGTATGTCAATGATCGATAGGAAATGGTCAAATAAACATATTCTTTATATGTCAATGTCAAATATCCCATAAGGAGTCTTATACAAAACCCTATATACATATATATGATCTCATGCAAAATCCAATTTGATATATAAATAAAGACTATAATTCTATTTGATATTATAAAATAATTAAATGAAAAGTAATAATTATACTTAGATTAAAGAAGGGTGCTTCTAATTTAAATAGATTTATAAAATTTATAAATTAATTTTAAAAAAAGAAAAATTAAAAATTATCATAAAAAAAAATCATTTATTAAAAAATAGAAAATTAAAATATTAAAAATACAAATAAGAAGCAATCTCTTTTTTAAAAGGTGTATGTTAAGCCATCTAAAAAATAAAGGCAAAATAATTCCAACAATATGTGCATAGCAACCCAAGATAATTTTTTATAACTCAATACACTTGATGCATACCTTAGTTAGTTATCAAATATATGTATGTAAGTGCACAAACATATCTATATATGTATATGAGTGTATGTGTTATCTATGTGTACAAATACACTACAACAATTTACATTTTTGTATGTAATTTTTTATAACTCAATACACTTGATGCATACTTTAGTTAGTTATCAAATATATGTATGTAAGCGCACAAACATATTTATATATGTATATGCGTGCATGGGTTATCTATGTGTGTTTATATGTTTACAAATACACTATAACAATTTACATTGTTTTTTGATGGTTTATGTTAGTGATAATCTTTAAAAATATATATATATATCTCTAAAATATTTTTATGGGAATTTGTGTGTGTTTATATGTTTACACTATAACAATTTACATTGTTTTTTTGATGGTTTATGTTAGTGATAATCTTTAAAAAAATATATATATATCTCTAAAATATTTTTATGGGAATTTGTGATAAGGCTTTTTCACATTGTTGACAAAAACTTTATTAACTATGTTTTATCCAACATCTACAACCATTTTGGAATGTTTTCTTCATTAACTTCAATAATAGTTTTTTCAAAAAAATACTTGTCAACAAGGTTCTTAATTATCGATAACTTGTTTGTTGATGATAGTCTTGTTAATAACTTACTTATCAAGAACACTGTTTTTATCAGCTTGATTGTTGATAACACTATTGTGGAAAAATCACTTGTTGACACTACTCTTATTGGAATCTCACTTAGCCATTCTTGGAAACCCACCATTCATCACCTTAACCATTAGACCTACGCCTCTAGCGTCTTCTTCTCACTTGTTTTGGTCAAACAAAACCAAGTTTCTATGTGATCCTCTCCTTGCATATTTTCCCCAAGTTTCTATCTGATCCTCTCCTGGCATATTTTCCCCAAATCTCTTATTCTTCTTCCTTTCTCATTATTTTATAACCTTTAGTATCTCTTACTTATTATATTAACCACTCTCTTAACCTAATATATCACTTAACTTTACATTTTCTTATTAAACTTGTTATTCTATTTTATTATTAACTCTCACTTTAATTACATTTTTATTATTAATCTCCCTTAACTTTATATTCTTTTCTCATTTCCATATTCTAATATTATCTCTCCTTAAATATTGTCTCCTTCTTTGATTAGTTTGTTATGAAACATCCTCATTATTATTAATCAATACCTTTAATTTTACCATCTCCCCCATATTTAATAACCGATTATTTTAATTTAATACTTTATTATTATCTCAATTTAATTATTTATTACTATATAAAATTAAGATTTTAGTTTTAATACTTTTGATTATTCTTATTTTTCACACAATCTTAACAACCTCCTTCACCCCAATATATTACCATTATTGTTTATCTAATGCCAACAACTATTTCCAATTTGTTAATGGCCACTTCCAATATTATGCTATATTTATATACCTCAACACTCTTTTACAACATATCAACTTCTTATGTCCCTAATGATGGGTAAAGTGTTCACTCGAAATGTTGGACATTTCAAAACTCCACACACAGTTTTGATCCAGAAGTTTCTCTAGCACTCTTTCAATTTTTCACATATAATGAAAACAAAAAATTGAATAAATTTGAAAATTAAAAGTTATTTTACCTATGTCTCCCCATGCAACATATGGAGGTAATGATTGGTCGGTTTCCCCATGGAATTCCATATCAACATATGGAAAGTCATCAATCACAATAAATTGATGTGAAAACTAGTAGAAAAATGCATCATCAAAAGCATTGATGACACTCCCACCTATAAGTCAATACATCATATCTTCCCAACAGATCATCCTAGGATTTGGGAAAAGTAAGTGTGATGTGAGAAAACATCAATGAGAGCCTCTCAAATAAGAATGAGAAAAGTATTCTCCCATACCCAAAGTTATATTTCCTCCCCAACTTGCAATCTGTCAATTGATGTTTCATGTTTGTTAGTGTCCTACCCCAACCCCTTTATTTACATATTTTATTAATGTATGAAGCCACCTTCCATGAATAAGACCCATTAAATAGTTAGTTAATAGTCACTCATTATAATAAAGGGTCATTTTTAGTAATAACGACCAAACTAGTTGGTCAACCCTCATTATAAGTGGCCCATAGGTCGTTAAGATTGTCCATGGATAGCTATATATTGAGTAGAAGGTTATGTATTTTTTTTATCAAGAATTTGTATTGTATTTGGAGCATTTCTCTTGGAGGTTTCCCCCTTGAAGAGGAAAGATAACATAGCTCTCTATTTTTATCTCTCTTTTCTCTTATGTTCTTGGGTTTTGCACTACATTTTTTTTTATTGCTCTAAATTTTTGGGGTTAAGTATACTACAACTGGTATCAAAGCTCTTTCTTGGGAATGAAGTGGGAGAATATTTTTCTTGTTTCATATTTGTTATGGGAAAAAGAGGACAATAGTATTCATGTCAATTTATGAAACTTTATCTGTATAATTTGAAGAATCTAACCATTATTTGAATACCTCTAAAAAAAATACTCAATTTCAAAAAACAAATCATCCAAAAAGGAGGTTGGGAAGTGGAGATATCATTGATTCAAAATCTACAAATGTTTAGGGTTTTTTCGAGTGACAACCACAAATTTTGCATATTGGATGCATTTTGACAGAGTGCACAAATTTTAGTCAAGCCAATGCCATTAGATCTATAAAATCCATGAAATTTCATAATTGGGTTCATAATAGCAAATCCAATAAGCATAACTAAAGTTGTGATCATTTTAAAATTCCAAATTCAATCCCTACCTTCCACAAGTTATTTTCCAATGATTTTAATATCTTTTTCTGGGGTTAACAAGCTCATAATTTTTTGACTTTTTTTTTAGGCATGTTCCAACATCTTTAAATAACACAATGACCTATCATTTGGTGGGAAAATCTATGGTAGGGGAAGAATACACACAAGAAATACAAGTGGAATCACATTGTTGGAAACCTTTGTAACCCATGTTGGTACCCATTTGAGTAGTACCACTTCAAACATTACCATACAACTACATATGTATGCAAAAACCAACGTTGTACTCTGACAGTACGGATAAAATCGATTATACTGTTAGATTTAATTAGCATTTTTGTATTTTTTTTTTAAATTCCCCGACGTTCGTTCAATAGTCGACGAATGTGACTTAGCCATCAGATATCTGACGAGAAAATATAGTTCGATGGATATCTGATGGTTGACCAGGTCAATTATCCCCATTGTTAACTCTGACGAAGTCAATATTTTGTGACTGTTAAGAAATGTCTCTCTGGTCATAAACCGTCATAAGTCTGAAGCAGAAGGGATATATAATTAAAAAAAATTGAAATATTACAGACGTTTGACATTGTTGATATACTAGCGATGGTTTGGAAATTGGGTTATATATAGGAGATATTGTTTGGTCAGAATAGAAAAAAATTATTATGTTAATTGCATTATAAATAGTTAAACTACTTAGGTTGATTTTTTAATATAATCATCACTGAGTGTTTGGTAAGGAAAAATGTCACATAACATTCCTCTAGGAGGACACGGAGATGTGAGATCTATAGTAGAGGCTTTGGGTGATCGAAAATGTTATTGCTCTTGTAAAACGTACATGGGCTATCATAGAAGGAGACTTTTAATAAAAAGAACTAAAAAACATTGTAGAGAGTATGGACACCTTGAAGGAAGGCATGAATATTGTCCCTTGGTAAGTTATTCATTATATGTCTTTATATTGGATATTTTTTTGTAAACGTTTATATGTTAAATGTAGAAGAAAGATAATGAATTATTTTTTCTTTAAGGATATATTCTACGTACACAACAAATTGAGAGTAAGTTAAGAATTAAAAAAGTAGACATATGATTACATTTTAATTAGGGTTTAGGGTAGGGTTTAGTGGTTAAGGGGTTTAAGGTTTAGGGTTACAAGGTATAAGGGGTTAGGGATTAATATTTTAGTGGTTTAAGGGTTAATAAGGCCATTAAGGCCAGTGGTTAAGGGGTTAGGGTTTAAGGTAGGTTTAGGGTGTTTAGGTCTTATGGTATTTAGAGGTTAATGGTGTTTTAGGGATTAAGGGTTAGGGATTAATGGGTTAAGTTGGTTTAGGGGATTAGGGGGATAGGGGTTATTGGTTAAGGGTTAGGGGCTAAGGGATTATGGGTTAGGTGGAATGGGTTTAAGGTGTTAAGGATTAGGGGGATAGGGTCTAAGGTGTTAGGGGATACAAATTAAAGTGTTAGGGGTTAATGGTTTATAGGTTAGGGTTGGGTTAAGGGTTAGGTATAGAAGGGTTATATACGATAATATCAACCCCTTATAAACCGTGGTCTCCAATTTGTGGGAAAGTTTCCATCGATTTAAAAGTTGTGGTCACAAAATGAAATAAAGGAAGAATATGACATAGTGATGAAAGTGAAATAAGAATAGCTTGTTTTTTCTAGTTGTGACTATATATAACAAAAAGTGTCTCTCTTTTTACATGTCAACAAAAATAACATTTTTCCTATATTTGTTCAACATATTCATAAACATCTTGATAAATTTCACAAGTTTCATCATTGATTTGTTGTCTTTGTTTCTCTCTCTCACCTAAGTTGATTTCTCCATATAAAATACCAACTATTAAGTACCCCTAACTATTGGATGGCCAATGACATGTTAAACCCTAATCCCTTAGCCATTGACCCATTATAAACCCCTTGTTACACATTATTTTGGTCACCCCAGTGATCCTTTTACAACATGTGCTCATGTTCCCAAAAGAGACTTCCTTCATGGGAAAAGTGACTGGATTTCTCTTCTCAAAAACCCT
>SNQJ01S0045551.1:37180-51144 GCA_010110895.2 Picea sitchensis
AGATACACAATTTGAGATCGGATCTAGACCTCCTATGGTTTGGACGTTGGCTCTCATCAAGAAGGTCAAGAGAGTTGATAACGTCGTGTCATGAGTGATAGATCACTGGTTTGATAGTACCATTGGAGGGTATATCATTGAGTTTTTTGTTGACAGAGTAGAGTCATATAGCCAAGCCGAGAGGTATTTCTTTAAGGGACCCCGAGGAAAATTTTTACACTTTCTAAAGTTGAGAATCAAGATGATATTGCATGAGAAGAAAATATTGAAGATACAGTAGTTGGTCGGATTCGAAAAGGCTAATGTTCAAGAACTTGAACAACAACAACAACACAAAGATCGGACATATGCGTAGTGGAAGGATATTTAGAGAAGTTCCTCTTGCAAATCTGTTTAAGCAGAACTACAGGGACGAGGGTTTCTATAGTGGAGAAGAGGAATATTTGACGGATGAAGAGCATTAAGAGTCTTCTAGGCCAGAGAAAGGGGAAGCTGAAAAACCTCGCCGAGAAGAACCATAACCTTCAGGAACTGTGCAGACCACTGAAGTAAGTACTACTACTCATCCTATTTTTTTAGCAACACTAAGAAATCAGAACAGTCAAAGTCATCAGAGTCTTCATAGTACTATTACTAGCAGTTCAACATATACTCAGACAGGAAACCTAGGAAGCTCTATGGCAGATGAGATGAGGCTCCCTATCTTTAGGGGAGATGGATCTGAATATTTTGATCAACACTGGTTCCTATGTGAATTCGTATGGAATATTAATAATGTCACCGATGAAGCTATTAAAAGAGCTCAATTCAGTACTACCCTAAGAGATCGCACACTGAGCTGATACATGAAGCTTGTTCAAGGACTTGCAGAGTCTAAGCCACTGAATGAGATCAAGAATGCACTAATTTTAAAGTTCAAGAAACCTAAATCAGAGTCATAATGTATTTCAAAGCTGAAAGAGATCAAGCAGAAGATAGCTGAACTTGTTTGGGAATTCGATCAGAGGTTCAAGACCTTAACAGGCTGGTTGACTTTTCAGATTCCAGATGAGAAGAACAAAGAATGGTTCATTGTTGATCTCTTACCACACATCAGAGTTCCTCTAATGCAACAGAAGATTTCTTTGCAGCCTAAGTCATTGGATATCGCCATGAAGTTAGAATCAACCCCTATGGAAGAATCCAACTCAAGTATGAGACAAATATTGAGTCAACTAACTAGTTTGTCTCTGCAAGTTGAATATATGAAGAAAGATAAGGGAAAAGATAAAAAAGAAGATATCTGGTGTGTCAGATGCAAATCAGAAGGCCATGAAAAGGAGAACTGTACCCTATTCCATGAATACTTGGTCTCTATATCTTCGATCCCTTTGAATCAAGTCACCCTAGCCTAGTGTGAGGTATGTAGAAATAGGCATCGCCCTGGTGAGTGCTATTACATGCAAAAATATCTTCAGACACGCACAAATTTGTATTGCACGTTCTGCAAGTTGGTGGGGCATAATGATAGGGATTGTATGGCTTATGAAATCATGCACAAAAGGTCAAGGTATATATACAAAATTCAAGGCGAAGTACAACAAGAAGGAAACACTATGCAATATAAGTCCCCTAGGAGAGGAAACTTCAATCCTCGTGGTGGATTCCGAGGAAGAGGAAGAGGAGGAGGTATGGTTCGAGGTCGAGGATAGATAATTTTTTATAACTGCACACATCCAAGACACTTGGCAAGGGACTGTCAGAACCCTTGTACCACTTCCAACTATTGCAATTCCTTCAAGCATGTTATCGAGGAATGTCCAATATTGCTAGTTAAACTTTAGGAGAGATGGGGACCTCATCAGAACCCACAAATATAATTAATCAAAGAAATATCTCGTGGAGTAGACCCTATATTCATTGTTATCACTAAAGGAGGTGTTATTATAGGATAAGAAATAATGACCCAAGGAAAAACTACAGAAGAATCAGGAGTCAGGAAAGTTGCAGAGAAGACACAAACTTTTTATGCAAAGAAAGAAAAACAAATGTTCGAGGAAACAAGAAGAGAATTCAGGGGAGACCAAGGTTCTTCATCGAATACACGACCAAAATTAAGAGAATGTGGAATGTCTCTAGAGTTTGATCAGTCTGCTTCACCTGGAGATGGAAAAGAGGCAAGTAAACTTGTCAGTTTCTTGTATACGTTTATAGAGCTGATTAAAGATGAGAAAGCTATACAAGAACTATAGAATTTGTTCAGACAATATGATATAGAAAGGGTAGATTATTTACTGAATAAATCAATACATCAACTATCCAAAAAGAGAAGGAAAAATAAGGAATGACACCTGAATGATCATATTGGAGAGTATGATATAGACTATGTGGTCCTCGACTTAGGGTCAGAGGTCAATGTCATGATGAAGAAAACCTGGGCACTGATGGGAAAACCTAAGTTTATCTATTGTCCTATCAGGATTAGGATGGCTAACCAATAAGATGTAATCCCCTTTGGAAGATTGGAACATGTCCCTGTGGACATCGACAGAGTGAGGACATTTGCATATTTTGAGGTGATTGAGATAGTTGATGATAGCTATCCTTACCCTGTGTTGTTAGGAATTGATTGGGCTTTCAATAATTCCACTGTGGTTGATTTAAAGAAAAGATGAATGACATTTGAAGGATATGGCCTTAGGGTCATTGCACCTTTATATCCCGATGAAGGTCAGCGATACACAGAGCCCATCAGAGAATAAGACCACACATATGAACTAGAAAACATATACAAATTAACAACTAGACAGTAGGATTACATTAATCCTACGGCTGATGGAAATTTGATCTGGCGAAGTGACAATGCATGTTCATCAGATTCATAAGAAGCATTGGAGAACTGGCAGAAAAAAATGTATGAAGTATCTACAAGGAGATGTGCTAGATTAACCCAAGAAGTTCGTTGGATCAACACAATAGTAAGTAACTTACCTACCTTTGATGGTCTGAATCCTTTAGAAAAATTCTTGTCAGAATTTGAAGAAAGTGTACCAACGCAACAATGATTGTTGGAAATGGATGAGGCCTTGAAATCCACACCAAAAATATGGTGGGGGACACACAAAAACAACATTACAGACTGGGTACAATGTCATACTTTGATGACAACGTGATTCTCAGAACAAGTACAAAGCTGCAAATTTAGATACACAGGTCGAAGCTGCCCGAAAGACCATGTGTGAAGTTGTGAGGAAGCATGGAGCAACATTCCTCCAGAGAATTGGGTGCACAAATTTTTCAGCATGCTAGACAAAACCCCTATTAACTGGTACCTTCAAGCAGAACTATGCCTCATCACTACAAATTAGGAAGGCATGACTCATAGTTTTGTAACTACCTTCTTATTTGAAATTTAATATCCTTTAGTAGATCAAGCATTACAAAGTGTAAGACAGAAAGTGTTTGAGGAGGCCCCTAGCCTCCCTTTGGAACAAGAAGAGGACGAATGGACTGTGCCTCTCCAGAAATTGCAAGGTTGTTACAACATCAATACCAATGAAGATGATGATCCTATGAAGGTGAACATCACAGAAATAGAAGGCCAAAGAGATGTGGAAGGAACAAGAGTTGATCTACCATTTATTGGACAGCCGATCAAGATCAAGAAAGTCAATATTGGAATAGGAAAAACACCAAATCTTGCAAATGTTGGATATTATTGGTATGCTTCCACTATTGACAAGATCACATAATTGTTACACGAATATCAGGACTTGTTTCCAACCAAGTTCACTAATATGAAGGGAATTAAGGGGCCTATGGGAGAGATGAGGATCCCTTTGAAACCATATGAAATACCAATCAAATAGAGACCCTATAGATTGAACCCTAAATATAAGGATAAAGTGAAAATTGAGCTTGAACGAATGCTGGAAGCAGGGATTATAGAACCCGTTGAAGAATTAGAATGGATTAGCCCTATGGTGGTACAAGACAAGAAGATAGGAGATATCAGGATCTGTGTAGATCTCAGGAAGCTAAATGATGCTTGTTTGCATGAACCCTTCCCTACGTCATTCACTGACAAAGTGTTAGATAATGTAGGAGGCCAGGGGGTATATTATTTTATAGACGAATTTTTGGGATACCATCAAATTATGATTGCCAATGAAGACTACCATAAAATGACATTTGCAATAGAATGGGGATCCTACCAGTATAAAGTGATTCCATTTGGATTGAAAAATGCCCCAACCATCTTTTCTAGGGTGGTGGTCGAAGAATTCAAGGAGTTTCTACATAAATTTCTAGAATCCTATTTTGATTATTAGATTGTCTTTACTTTATTGAAAAATCATATTGAATGCTTAAGACTAGTGTTGGATAAGTGCAGGAAATGTCAGATTTCCCTAAACCTGAAGAAATGCATCTTATTTTCACCATTTGGTGTGTTGTTAGGTCATATTATATGCAATAAGGGATTACTGGTAGATCCATTTAAAATTTCCATTATAGTTGATCTACCCGCTCCTACTTCAGTCAAACAGTTGCGCACTACACTGGGAAATATTGGATATTACAGGAAATTCATTAAAGGATATGCACAAATTACAACACCCATGGAGAATCTTTTGAAGAAATATTTTCACTTTCATTGGACATATGAATGCCAGTAGAGCTTCGACACGCTGAAACAAAAAATGGTTACTGCGCCTATTTTGGTTTTCCTAGATTAGAGTAAGGACTTTCATGTGCATGTTGATGAATCTTCCATTGCATTAGGAGATGTGTTAGCACAACCAAGAACATGAGACATCAACCATCTATTAGCCTTTTCTAGCAGAAATCTATCCACAACTGAGATTAATTACACAACCACTGAGAGAGAAGGGTTATCCATGGTGTATGCGTTGCAAACGTTCACCACTACTTGTTGGGAGGACACTTTAAAATGTTTACTAATCAATCCACGCTGAAATACCTAGTCAACAAGCCAGTGTTGGGGGGGAGAATATGAACATGGATTCTGCTATTTTAGGAATATGATTTTGAGATCGTGGTTAAGCCAGGAAGAATGAACAAAGGTCCTGACCACTTGTCAAGGTTGGAACATGGATAAGAGCCTACAATTTTGGAGGATACACTGTTGGATGCATAACTACTAGCCATTATAAATAATGATGACCACTTTGCATAAATAGTCCATTTCCTGTCAACAGGAATGACACCTAGTGAATATACAATCACCCAAAAGAAACAGCTAGTAGTGCCCGCTGTAAATTTTTCACTTATAGTTGGACAACTATACAAGATGGGACCTGATGAGATACTAAGGAGGTGTGTTATGGAGGTAGAATGACCATTGATCCTCATCGAAGCTCATGAAGGCATCGCAGGAGGACACTACGCAGGGAAAGTAACATCGCAAAAGGTTCTTAGAGTTGGCCTTTGGTGGCCTACCTTACACAATGATGCTAAGGACTATTACAGAGCTTGTGATGTATGCCAAAGAGTCAGAAAACCATCCAGAAGAGATGAAATGTCATTAGCACCACAAATGACCCTACAATCATTTGAAAAATGGGCCATTGACTTCATGGGACCTATTAACCCACCAGGGAAGTGCACAAGAGCAAGGTACATAATCACTGTGACATAGTACTTGACCAGATGAGCTGAAGCAAGAGCAGTTAAGGACAGTAGTGCCACTATAACTATGTGCTTCATATTTGATGACATGATAACCAGGTTTGGATGCCCAAATATCCTTATAAGCTATCAAGGAACGCACTTCATCAATAAGACCGTTGAAGCCTTGACTGAGGAATTTGAATTTCATCATTAGAAGAGCATGCCTTATCATCCACACGTGAATGGGACAGTTGAAGCATTCAACAAAATCTTGGAGACAATGTTAACAAAGATTTGCAGTGTGAACAAGGATGACTGGGATTTAAGAGTACCAGTAGTACTATGGGCCTATAGAACCACTTGCATGAAGCTAACAATGTAGACCCCTTTTAATTTGGTTTATGGTCTCGAAGCCATTGTCCCAATGGAATATTTGGTGCCAAGCCTAAGAATCGTTTCATTTACATATATGGATGACACTGGCGTTGTTCAAGAGAGGCTTGCGTAGTTGGTCAAACTGGAAGAAGACCGATTCATTGCAGGATTTCACCAGCAGGTTCAGAAGGAAAGAGAGAAGGACTACCATGACAGACACATCAAGAAGAAGGCATTTAAGCAAGGTGATGTGGTACTGGTGTATGACAGTAAGTTCATGAAGAATCCTCGAAAGTTTAGAACACATTGGCTTGGACCATATGAGGTCACCTATGTTACAGAAGGAGGAGTTGTGTAGTTGAAGACTTTGAATGGAGAATGGAAGGAAGGTTTGGTGAATGAGAGCTGGCTAAAGTTGTACTATGACAACCAACTGCCTTGCAACTCTTAGTAAAAGCATGAGGAAAAGGGTATAGGTACCAAGTGTAGTTGAAACTAGGTACCAGACACAGGAATGGCAGTCTTCATAAGGAAGGAAAGGAGGCATAGAGAAGAAAGCACAGGCTTCCCCGTGCAGTATGAAGACGAAGAAAAGTAGAAGGATCAGATATGAAGTGCCTCGGGATGAGTCATAGGTGATTTTTGGGGGCCTGTTAGCCCTTGGGTATGGAAGTAAGTGAATATTAAGGAAGAAATGGAAAAATGCGAACTGCGCGAAAGACACAGTGACTGTTACTGGGTCGAAGTAAGAAAAAGAAAAGAAAATATGGAGCGAAGTAAGAGAAAGGAAGAAATTGGATGTGGATATCGAGGATGACAGATCAACAAGGAAGATAGATTGTGGACAACTCAACAAGAGGAAAAATCTACCACTAGATTCTTTGGAGAACCACACGAGAAGGAAGGAAAGACAAGCTGGTGAAGCCCTGAAAATACGGGTCAAGTTGACCTAGGGTTTTGGTAGCTAGGGTTTTGACACTTAGGTCTTGGCCTAAGGCTATCAATGAGTTATTGTAATGTATAAATAGAGGTCAAGAGGACCTTGGATGGGTTAGATAATATTGTGTGATGAGGAGAGATTGTTATTGGGAAGGAAGTATTGTATTGTGAGAGTAGTCTATACTATAAGATATTTAGCTGGGTGCGAAGACCAACCCTGCAGCCGGGTGCATAGGAAGGGGAGAAAGAGAGACAGAGAGGAGAAGGAAGAAGATATTCTAGCTAAGAGAACATACAAGAACTATATGCTTCATCTTGATATATTATAAAGCACAGTTTTGTGGATGTATCCCTAGAGAGAGGGTGAACCATGTATATATAGTGTTGTGTGTATCATTGATGCTGTGTTATTTGTCATCTGATATAATTTTATTTGAATTACTATGTTAGATCTGATATATAGTAATGCAGAGTAGATTTGAACTGATAAGTGATATATAAATGTTGTATTTTTCTTGTATTGGATCCACTTGATATCCCCTTTGGTTGTAGACATGTCTGTCCTGCAACCCCCTCATAACTGCTTCGGGTGAGACTGCATCTGCCTCACAGGTGCTGCTGAAAGGGCCAGTAGTTAGGTCTTGTTGGTGTGCTCTTGGATCTAAATCGTAGGTCTTCCCCTATGTCAACAGTCTCCATGGAAACCTCATTAAAAGATGAAACAGAAGTTGTGAGCATATTTCATGTCCCTATGTCATGCCTGTTAAAAATGAAACATAGGTTTGGGTATTGAACCTAGATTCTTGAGCATAGTTCTTATTCTTGTGTCAAGCTCATTAAAAAATAAAACAGATCGTTCCCCCTCTCTGTTTGAGTCAATTCATTTTTCTAGTATTTGAAGCTTCATTTCATTCACCTTTGCAGTTGGACGAAACGAATCTTGGGGGGCATTTGCTTACAGCCTCTATACATCATGCTAAAGTTAGAGTCACTAGTTTCTTAAGCGGGGGGCTAAATACCAACCATCCATGTGTTATGCGTTGGGAAGTCCAAGCATAGTTTTCTATGGTTCGATCTTTTGTAAAAATGAAACTACCTACCACAAGAATAGTTTCCTTTGGTTCAAGCTTGTGTAAAAATGAAACCGGGTTCAAGCATAGTTTTGGCTAGTTTTAATCTTGTGTAAAAATAAAATCTATCCCAAGCATAATTTTGTTCTTTTTTAAGCTTGCATAAAAATGAAAACAATCCCGAGCTTAGTTTTTGTTATTTCTCATGCTCGTAAATACATGAGAATAACTTACCGAGATCAATATTTTTTCTTTCTCGTGCTCGTAAATACCTGAGAACGTAACTGAGTAAACTTTTATCACTTTTTCAGACTCATAAAGGTTATACAAAAAAGGAACACCTTGGAATTCCCTTTAATTTCTTTTCGGACTCTCTAAACATGAAAATATTGTTGAGCGATCTTGTTCTTTTCACGCTCATTAAAGTGTTTTAAGAAAACATATGTTAAGTGGTATATTATATCTTTTTCAGTCTCTTCAGACTACTTTATGAAAAAGGACCTTGTGGAGTTTTCTTCAAGTTTTTTTTAGATTCTCTAAACATGAAACATCCGTGATTTTTCTCTCTTTAGACTCATTAAACAAACAACGAAAGACCCGTATGGGACCGAACCTCTCCTTCTTAGGGTTCGTTAAAAATACTTTGAGGGACTCATCCAAAGGATGAGCTTACATAAAAAAGCATATGTTATCTCCCTCAAGCTTGCATAAAAATAAAGAGGTACTCGCTAGAAATGGTGGGGGAAAATTTGGGAAAGAAATGTGTCCCTATATTTGTGTTAGTGGCACTAATAGTCTCTCTTGAACATGACACTCCCTTCATCATTGTATCTGGGTTGGGAAATCCATTTTTCTCTCGTTTGGCCTTCTGCAAGTTCATATATTGGGTTGTCCTTGAGTCAATTCTTCCAAGACCATTGTCATGTCATTCATATTCTCAAGAGAAGTCCAACCCTAAACAATCCCTCTATTGAGTCAACCATCTGCAGTTTTAAATTCCTACCATGTCAGCCTTCCCTGTGTCAGTTTCAAATCATTTTCATACTTTTATCTACCTCAAATCTATTACTTATTTCATGTCATTGATGGGGGATACATCAAGGCCCTTCTATGATGAGTCTGTTCTTTTCGAATTCAACTCATTATCTGGGAACAAGACTTAGAAATCATTTAGTACCTTAGATCCTATATGCGTCAATGGCATGTTTCTTCGCTTTCGACAATGGGTTCACACCATTGACCCCTGATCAAGAGATTCCATCAATTGTTCAAATTCAACTCATTTGTTCACATTCATTGGATTATACTAAGGTACCTTGGGATTCATTGACATCAATGGTGATTTCCCTCGCACTTGTTAATGTTTTTCATCAAGGCTCGGTAATCAAGTGGTTTCTAACATGTTCGACTTCAACACCTGTAATCACATGGCTAGATTCATACTTATAGACGACGGGATTGAAGACCCTGGATCTTATCATTTTGATCCAAGTTGCGATGGAGTATGCATGATTTTTATTGACACATAGATCCAATTTGTATGTCTCATGGCTATGTCTAAAGTTGAGTTTTCTAGAGCATAGATCCACAATGTATTCCTGGTGGCTATGCAGAGTCTTGATGACATGGATCCACAGTGTATGACTGGTGGCCATTACTGACATTTATGATTTAAATCACTTGTATTCTGAGCATGGAAATGCCTACCTCATAGATGTTATGATAGTATGCAGATGTTTGGTTGTTTGCAGGTTCCCGATTGGTGCACTCCTTGTTTCCGACACACCCACACATTCTACAAATTATTTTGGTTGTCACAAATCCCAACCTTATAATTTGAGGGGAATTTTGTTACACATTATTTTGGTCACCCCAATGATCCTTTTACAACATGTGTTCATGTTCCAAAAAGAACCTTCCTTCATGGGAAAAGTGACTGGCTTTCTCTTCTCAAAAACCCTATTAAAGAAGGTCGTCGCAGGATGCATTATATGTAGGGTGCGACGATTCCTGATCACCACTCTCTTCCTTGAAACTGGTTTGTGACGTTGTCGCAGGCTGTCTTATAGCTAGGGTGCGACGACGATGGAAGACTAAGAAAAGGTCAAACTTCATGAAATTTATAAAAGTAGATCTTCTAGAAGGTGAGGTTGCATCCGTATTGGTGGGATCCTACTCACTTCTCTGATTTAGTGGGATCATCCTAATCTCTTCAACCATCTCTCTTTCCCATATATAAAGAGGGATTTCTCATGGAAAAGGCTAAGGTTAATGAAGGTGGAATAGGCTAAGAATTGTATGAGGAATTCTACTTCAGTTGATGCTTGAGAGCTTCATTTTAGTTCATCAAGTTATTGTGGATCTTCTTCATGCAAGTTTGGAGCAATTATGTGTGTTGGAGCAAAGGGCCACTGAAAGGGGACCTTGCAACATCAAGTTTGTTTGGTTGTATCTTCCATTTTTACTTAATATAATGCAATGACATGTTTCTTTCCCATAAAACCATTCTCATTTTATTGTATGATTCCTTGATCACATGCATAAGTTTTCATTGAGTATACTATTGTTGCTTTCACTTTGGTTGGTTTGTGTTCCCTTGCAGGTCCAATATCACAGGAGCACTGGAGTAGAGAAAGGACAACAAAGATACAAGGAAGCAATATTTAAAGGGTATGTCACTCATCTCTTGTTTGATATTAAATTCAATGATTAGAGCTTAGGAAAAGCGCCATGTCATGTCTTGTTTTGTTCTAGATCTAGGTGGATATAGGGAGATCATTTTATGTCCACATTTACCAATTAAATGAAATTTTGGAGCAAGTATGTGTGTTGGAGCAAAGGGCCACTGAAAGGGGACCTTTCAACATCAGTTGTTTGGTTGTATATTCCACTTTTACTTAATATAATGAAGTGACATGTTTCTTTCCCATAAAAACATTCTCGTTTTATTGTATGATTCCTTGATCACATGCATAAGTTTTCATTGCGTATACTATTTTTTCTTTCACTTTGGTTGGTTTGTGTTCCCTTGCAGGTCCAATACCACAGGAGCACCGGAGTAGAGAAAGGACAACAAAGATACAAGGAAGCAATATTTAAACAGTATGTCACTCATCTCTTGTTTGATAGTAAGTTCAATGATTAGAGCTTAGGGAAAGTGTCATGTCCTGTCTTGTTTTATTCTAGATCTAGGTGGATCTAGGGATATCAGTTTATGTCCGCATTTATCGATTAATCCAATAACAAAATTGGCAACCATACTGGGGATGTTTTCTCTAGTTGTGACTATATATAACAAAAAGTTTCTCTCTTTTTACATGTCAAGAAAAATAACATTTTTCCTATATTTGTTCAACATATTCATAAACATCTTGATAAATTTCACAAGTTTCATCATTGATTTGTTGTCTTTGTTTCTCTCTCTCACCTAAGTTGATTGCTCCATATAAAATACCAACTATTAAGTACCCCTAACTGTTGGATGACCAATGAAATTTTAACCCCTAATCCCTTAGCCCTTGAACCTTTATAAACCCCTAAATCATTAAGTACCTCAATCTTTGACCCCTAATTACCCCTTAAACTAGAATTAACCTCAAATCCTAACCCCTAACCCTTGCATCACTAATGTGATAACCCATACTCCCTCAGCTCTCAACCCATTATAAATTAAACTATGGTCTCCAAGTTGGACCTAGGGAAGTTTCCATCCACTTAAAACTTGTGGTATCCAAGTGAAATCAAGAAAGAATATGACATAATGATGAAGGAGAAATAAGAATCTGTTGTTTTTGTTGGTTGTGACTATATATCTCACAAAGTGTCTCTCTTTCTACATGTCAATAAAAGTGTCTATTTTTGTCTTTGTTGTCTCTATTTTCCTATATTATATTTGTTAGTGTTTGTATGATTTTAATATTTGTTATATACACTAATATTACTTGATTGTTTATAATTATAAAGGAACGACGCCCTAGTGCACTGCCTGTGGAGGAAGACGTAGTTGTACAAGCCCCTATTCAAGAACATGGAACAAATATTGAAGATCAAGTTAATGTTGGACTTTTGGTTTAAATAGTTGGTTGTCATTGATGTCAACCCTTGGAGAGTGATCTTGGATATTGATGTCAACCCTTGAAGATGTCAAGAGATGTTGGAAAGTTGAGTGACATTTGTATGATCGAGATTGATGATGTGTTATTTGGGTACATTTGATGTGGTCTACATGTACCCATGGAGGTGTGGTTATGGAATATGATGTTGATTAAGCAATATGGACATGAAGGATAGTGAAATTGTAGTTAAGACTATCATAGATGGATAGTACATTTCATGCCATTTCCGGTGATAAGTGGAATGAGACATGGTTCCTCATGGTTAGGGAGATATGGCCTTGTAAAGTTGGGAGCCTCAAAGAGTGGTCAAGAATCCCCTAGTTGGTTATAAATCTTGGTAAAAGGGTAAAGTGGTTGTAACAAGAAACCCCTAAAATAAGGAAATAGGTTACCTATAATTAGTATATAACACCTCAAGGAGTCTCTCATAAGAACACACATACTTACAATTCAATATCTATCGAGTGTTTGTTATAGTTTAGTATTGTGATATTTTGGCAAGTTTGTGACGACATTGTTTCTAAGGTTATGAAGGAAGGTCGAACGTGAACGTATTGGGGTTGAAAAAATCTTGAGTAACCCTAGTTTTTGAGGTATCTATGAGTTGTAGGTGATCAGGGTGTGGATGGGTCTGTAGTGAAGGAAAGTGAAAATATCCACAGGTTGTAGAAGAGAAAGTTGTGTACATGTAAAAGGACTTGTGAAAGGTTGTGAAGGGATGCTGGTATTAGGTTGTTGAGGACTGTGGAAGAGTTATAGGTCAGTTTATAGTACAACATGTTAGCTACCTGATCATAGGTAAGTATTAAGAGTTATGGTTATGGTTGTTATCATTGAAATTTCATCCGCAAATGTTTACAGGAATCCAGCAGCTTCAAACAGTTATGAGTTCACCCATGGACCAAAATTACCAAAAAAACATTTCCAAAAGGTCCAAAACTATACAACCAGTTATAAAATTTAGGTTCTCTATGACTACACACGGCACGCGCACACATGCGCCATCCAGAAACGCAAGAAAATCGCACATGCACATGATGCGTGACTGTGGTCGCTAAAAGCAGCACACACTTGAGAACGACGCATTTATGAGATTGGTCGGCCTCCCACCCACTTCTAGTTTAGCTTCCAAGTTGATTTGACATCCAAATCTCAATTGGATCCAACTGGGTGGCTAGTCAAATACCTAAAAATGCCCTAAATAGCCCCTTTTTACACTAAAAGCTGGTTGCACAAGACCTCAAAGTGATGCTATAAAACAAGGCCATGGGTGCACTACATTATGAAGGAATTCATTTGCAAGTTTATGCTACTGCTACTCTCTTAGGGAATCCTCTTTTCTCATCAAGAGCATACTAGTATCATTACATTTGGGCAATTCATCTCACCTCTTGAGTGGATTAGCTTGGGATTCTTTCACCATTTCTTTCAAAGTTGTAAGAAGAGCTTAGTTGTGGGGGTCCAAGAGCCCTCCCTTGGAGGAAGAAGGGACCCAAAGTCCTCTTTCTTCTTGGTGTTTTCTTTTCACTAATATAATCCTTGCCATTGGTGACATGAGTCTTATTGGTTTTTTGTTCTTATGTCCTTATGCTCAATAGTTTAGTTGTTCTTTCATTTCTTAGTTTAATTCTTAGCTTAGTCTTTTATGTTTCTTTTTCTAACCCTTTCCTTTACTGTTGTCTTGCTTAGATAACCCAACTAATCTTGTAAGCACCTCTGTTTTTCTCATTTAGGTGACAAAAGAGGCACAACAGATTGACGACTCCACTGGGGAAAGGTATCAATTTCCTACCCCATTTGGGTTTTTCTAGCTCTTCTTTTGGTTTATTTAACCTCCAGGTACCTTAGTCGGCCC
>SNQJ01S0045551.1:59879-75947 GCA_010110895.2 Picea sitchensis
GCACAATACCTCAAAGTGATGCTATAAAACAAGGCCATGGGTGCACTACATTTTCAAGGAATTCATTTGCAAGGTTATGCTGCTGCTATTCTCTTGGGGAATCCTCTTTTCTCATCAAGAGAATACTAGCATCATTACATTTGGGTAATCCATCTCACCTCTTGAGTGGATTAGCTTGGGATTCTTTCACCATTTCTTTCAAAGCTGTAAGAAGAGCTTAGTTGTGGGGGTCCAAGAGCCCTCCCTTGGAGGAAGAAGGGACCCAAAGTCCTCTTTCTTCTTGGTGTTTTCTTTTCACTAATATAATCCTTGCCATTGGTGACATGAGTTTTATTGGTTTTTTATTCTTATCTCCTTATTCTCAATAGTTTAGTTGTTCTTTCATTTCTTAGTTTAATTCTTATATTAGTCTTTTATGTTTCTTTTTCTAACCCTTTCCTTTACTGTTGTCTTGCTTAGCTAACCCAACTAAGCTTGTAAGCACCTCTGTTTTTCTCATTTAGGTGACAAAAGAGGCGCAACAATGGTGTTATGGTAAATGCATGGTGATGATAGTATGTGATATGGTACATCTTGGTGATGTTATGATACGTTGGTTATAAGAATTATTGGTTATCTTGGTGTATGGTTTGGTTACATGTTATGGTTCATACTTGAGGCTTGGTATATCGTGTTATGAGGTTGTATCTGTTAGTACCATAGGTCACCTCTGAATTTTGGGAGAGGTAAGCCCAGTATCCATCAGTTTATATGTCACGGTTAATGGATTTAAAGAGGTCAAATGGGGCAGAGTCAAGAGAATATCATTTTAACTCAGAAAACTGGGGCAGTACACACAAGCAAATGAGGTCTTGATCAACTTCAGCCAGTAAGTTGTAGTAAGTGTGAGTAGGAGGAATAAATTGAGGAGAAGATGTAAAGGTCTTCTTTGTACATCAGGTCTTCCAACAAACTGAGGAAAAACTCTGAAAACAATATCCTCTTGAATTCAAAGTTTCAGGAAACTGAAACGCTATAACTGCACTGCAATCAAACATCCATTACAAAATAGTCACCACAATCCATGCGAATAATTCAATCATGAACAATCAATATCAGACGCAAATAAGATGGAAATAGAAGTTGACTTTCATTAAACAAGAAATCTCAAATCAAGTTACATAACCAGAAAACTAGAGCTTCATTAAAACATTAAAATACAGGAGCTTAGTTCAACCATCGACCATAATAAAATATCAAAACTACATACATATACTCAAAAATTCACTCAATAGAGGCGTGCTCTATCTTCTCATCCAATGCCATACATTTATATCTTCTCAGTCACACTCTGCATGTAGTCTCCTTTGCGCATGCCTTCTCCTGTCAACCGCAAGATCTGCTCTGCCGGTCCTTTTTGGCTTTCCATTTATGGGGTGAAATGAGGTTTCAACCACCTCCCCCATTTCCATTAACTACCTTCATCGGGAAGGGGAAGAGGCTTAATGCGCCAAGTACTATCATGCACCACTAGTGGCCCTTTAAGGTCACCCAACAATCTTGAAACCATGATGGTTTCACTCTGTAACATACGCGGGTATTTTCGACCTTTTCCACATACCTTGTGAATTTTGCACCCTTTCCGGCATGTGACCTCAGTCCATGACATGGCACTTATCTCCAAAGGGTGCTTCAGGATTTCACCTTTCGGGTGCTTTGATGTGAGCCACTCCCGACTCTCTTGATTCCTGAACTCTCGAACTAGGGCCTAGCATGCTCTATCTTCTGATTCCCATAATAAATTTTCTTTGTTGATCTCTCCCAATCAGATCTACAAACTAGATTTAATATTTTCTCAACCTTGATTTGCCACATTGAATCTCCATCGTGAAAGATAAACTTGTTTTCTTGCTTGATTTGAGTCCAGAGAAAACTGCTCTAAACACTACACTTTGATGTTTCTTGTGCATACCATGAACTTGGACGACGTGTTTCCCTTGACAACTATATGTGATAACATTTGGCTCCACAGGGGATGGAATTCTCTCTCCGAGCTGCCAAGAACAAGAAGTTCCAATCTCCTTTTACATTGGGCTATGGAGTCATGCACAAAAAACAACCTGCTGAGGATTAAAGGTCGATAATTAATCTAAATAAAATCAAATACATGGGTTCCAGAAAGATCTTATTTATGTACAGTCCTAGGCTAATTAATTTTTACAAAGCATTAGGTGAAAGAAAATTTCCACCATAACCACTCAGACTTCTTGGTGACATAACTCTTCTTTTCACTGCAAATGATCCACAAAAGGTAAGGGAAGTATGACAATGGAATGAAAACATGTTTTGGAACACTAAAAATACCCCCAAATGATGATAAGATGAATAATTTTGCAGGCTCCAATGCTTTTGGAAAACATAGTTCCACATATAACCCCACAGGGTCACAAAATTTATAATCAGGAAAGCTTGACTGGTAAGAAATTACCTCATGTACTTCATTGTTGCTCACCCATCATTCGATGTTCTCAAAGTATACAAGTGGGTGGAGGATAGATGTAGGTTGGATAATCCCAGGTGATATTTGCTCACTTACAGTTTCCAGGATAGGAATATCCTCTGCATTTCCTTTATAAGAGAAAAAAACAAACTCTGCCTTCGACTCTGAAAAACTAGGAAAAAACATAGAGGAACCTTCCCTAGATTTTGTTTCTAGCTTTTCATCTATCTCAACTTCATAGTCAGGAGAAAAATCTTCTGCAGAATACACTTTTTCTTTGACATTGGGATATTAATATGAGACATGTTGATCTTTATGAACTCTTAAAACAAAAAACATGTATGATATGATCATTTCTATGTTATCTCTATCATAATGAATATCATTCAACACCTCATGCTCTTCATGGAAAATGCTTTCTTCCAAAATAACATCTTCATCACAAAACTTATCTTTGTGACAGGAAGAATATTTATAAAACAAAGAAAACTGATCACAACAGTTTTCATAAAGACACTCAACTGGAAAATAATCTTTATAAAACGAATTGAAAGTTGCATGAAAACTGGTCAAAGATACGATTCTTGCAATGGGAAGAGATCGACACCAATCATGAGAAATTCCCTGTAATGAATACTTGAAAAGATTAATCTGAATATCTTCATGCATGATATCAATTCAAAGAATAAATTCATGAAAGTCCAGCAAATTCTCAGCTGGTACTTCCCACCCTTTTCCTCAGAATCTATTAAGGCTAATTTCCCATTCATCTCTACCAGGTGGTGGGTTAGGGAAACCAACTATTTTTGAAAAATCATAGAAAGCAAACCTCTGAGCTAATATCTGGTCCATTTCAAACCAGTGGAGTCTCCATTAGGTTCTTTAATAATGGAGTCGCTAGGCGAATGATGTGTATACTGAAAGTGTCTGGTCTTTGTTCACCATCAAAAAACAGATCTGGTCATTATCGTTCTCCCAGAGAGATTTTCAATCCGAGACAACAACAAAAAAATTTATGAGAAATATTTACTGCTCTTAAATAATCCTCTCTGGGTCAACTAAAACAGTGGAGTCTTAACAGTGGATTCTCCAGGTGCACAGTTGCAATCTTCAATGGTTCTAATATCTGATGCACCTTCAGAATCAAAAGCTTCTTTGTCGTTCTATCCCAGGGAAAAATTTCCAATTCGTTCCCCGACAATGAAGCCAACAATGTTATCACCAGAAGTCACCTCTGGATTGTGGCAAAGGTAATCCCAATACCCATCAGGTTATATGTCACAGTTAATGGATTTAAAGAGGTCAAATGGGGCATACTCAAGAGAATATTGTTTTAACTCAGAAAACTGGGGCAGTACGCACAAGAAAATGACGTCTTGATCAACTTCAGCTAGTAAGTTGTAGTAATAGTGATTAGGAGGAATAAATTGAGGAGAAGATGTAAATTTCGGATCTGGACATCAGGTGTTCCAACAACCTAAGGAGAAAAAACTCTGAAAACAAGTTCCTCTTGAATTCGAAGTTACAAGAAACTGAAAATGCTATAACTGCACTGCAATCAAACATCCATTACAAAACAATCACCACAATCCATGAGAATCCTTAAATCATGAAAATTCAGTATCAGACGCAAATAAGATGGAAATAAAAGATTACTTTAATTAAACAATAAGTCTCAAATCAAGTTACATAACTAGAGAACTAGAGCTTCATTAAAAAATTACAATATGAGAGCTTAGCTCAACCATCGACCATAATAAAATATCAAAACTACATACATATACTCAAAAATTTGCCCAGCATAGGTGTGCTCGAGCTTCTCTTCCAATTCCATGCGTCTGTGTCTTCTTAGTCAGACTACACATGCAATATCCTCTGCACATGCTTTCCCCTGTCAGATGCAAGCTCTTCTCTGCCAGTCCTTTCTGGCTTTCCATTTATGGGGTGAAACAAGGTTTCAACCACCTCCCCTATTTCCATTAATTGGCTTCATTAGGAAAGGGATGAGGCTTAACACCCCACTGACTATCATGCACCGCTAGCATCCCTCTAGGGTCACTTGACAATCTTGAAACCGTGATGGTTTCACTCTGTAACGAACGCATGCATTTTCATCCTTTGGCGCATACCTTGTGAATTTTGCACCCTTTCCTGCATGTGACCTCGGGCCATGACCTGGTGCTTATCTCCAAAGGGCACCTTGATATTTCACCTTTCGGGTGCTTTGATGTGAGCCACTCGCGACTCTCCTAATTCCCGAACTCTCGAACTAGAGCCTAGCGAGTGCTAGCTTCCAATTCCCATAATAAATTTTCGTCATTGATCTCTCCCAATGAGATCTACGACCCAGATTTAATATTTTCTCGACCTTGAATTTCCTAATTAAATCTCTATTGTGAAAGATAAACTTGTCTTCTTGCTTGATTTGAGTCTAGAACAGACTGCTCTGAACACTGCTCTTTGACTCTTATTGTGCAGACCATGAACTTGGACGACCTGTTGCCCTTGAAAACTATATGTGATAACAGTATATTAGTGATGTTGAGGAGAATTCTTGAGTCATGTGTTTGAGGACCTTGGTATATGACATGAGACACATCATTGTATGCTTGGTGTATACTTGTTGAGATACATTGATGGTACATATCTTGGAGAAATTGGCACATGGTTTATGGTAGTTGGTTGAGGCATATCATGAATGATATGACACTTGTTTGAGGTACGTGGTTGGCATGTTGTATGGTTTATGATGTTATTGGTATTGGTACATTGATATATGCTTGGTACACATTTGGAACATATTCTTGGCAGATGGTTGAGGCACTTCATTGATGATATCTTATGGTATATGGTATGGTGTTGATGCACAAGGTTGATGTACATGGTTGATGTACATGGTTGATGTGCATGGTTGATACATGGTATGATACACTATTGATACTAGGTACACATTTTTTATGGTTGAAGCATATGGTACATTTTGAGGTGCATGGTTGATGCACAGTTTGGTATAGGTGTTGGTGCATGGTTGATGCAATGTTTGGTATAGATGTTGGTGCATGGTTGATGCACTTGTTGTGATACATGTTGTGGTATATGATTGATGATTGGTACGATACATGTTTATGGTTTGGTACATGGTTGAGAGACATACCCTATGATGGTATGTTGGTGATATTGGTACATGCTTTGTAGAGGCATGTCTTATTGATGTTAGACATCTAGTTGAAAGGTTTCCTTGGTGTATGATCCATGTGAGAGGATTTGGTTGAGTATATGTGATAGTAATAGGTTGGACATGTTGATGTGACAGGCTAGATCCAGTGACAGGTTGGATATAGTGACAGGTTGAGAGGTTACAGGTTGATGTGACAATGACAGTGCAAGTGATTGTGATTGTGATAGTGACAGTTGGTCTACACTTATACTTCATGGCAGAAGGACGAGGAAAGGAAAGGGGGTTTTAGTCTTCTTTCAGTTGGATTTATAGAATCAAGGATTTGCAGCTTCCTTTAGGTTGGAGCTTGAGAATTAGGTGGTTGTAGCCACCTTCTGGTTGGAGCTGGAGAACCCATGGGGTTGTAGCCTCCTTCTGGTTGGAGCCAGAGAATTAAGGGAGTTGTAGATTCATTCATGTTGGAGCCTGAGAATAGGGGGTTTTATCCTCCTTCCAGTTATAGCTGGATAATTGGGAATTTGGTGCTTCCTATGAATGAATTGTTGATATATATAAGAAAGAATTATGTGGTTTTCTCCCATTTGGATTTCCACGTAAATATTGGCGTATTTTATTCTTTATGTGATGTTTATGTGATGATCATTATTGAACCAGGAGGATCTCAGTGGAAACCCACCTTTTCCAACTGGCTCAAAACAATTTTTTGGCAACTTACTATTTTTAGAATTCTTTCGGTTCCTGAACTTTTGGGGCCATTTTGAGGGCCTAAACAATGATTTTCGTGATTAATTACCTCAATGATTGCCTAAGTATTTGATTGATCCACCTAAATGAATCTCCTCATCAATACCTTTCCAACGATCTATCGTTCTCCCTAAACAGATATTATATGCAAAAGTTACAACCCTGGGAAGTTGATGTACTAACTTACCCCAAGAGGGCCCACGTGACTTTTGGCGCTTCATCTCCTAGGGTTAGGTTTTTGGATGTCTAGTGTTTTGGAATTCATATTTATTGTAAAAATGCCTTTTGAGCCTCATTGTATTTATATTCTTGTGAATGAGCGTAGTCTTCATATCTCTTCTCAGAGATAAGCTTCCACCATTCTAGCAAACCTGTTTTTAGTCTGAATTTCACAGTTTTCAGCATATTTATTATTTAATTGAAGCCAATTTTTACTGTATATTTGTTATTTTTCACTGTGTCTCTGTGTTAATATTATAAATTTATTCTTTCATTTCCTTCTACTCATAAATCTGGATCAGTGGTATCAGAGCAGTATACTCCTTGTCATTTTTTTTAATGCATGTCCCTGACACAGTTAGGGTATAGAGAGTTGGGTCTTGAGCTTGTTTATCTTGAAGAAAAATTATCTCACACGCCCAAGAAACCTTCCATGGCGGGAGAAAATAAATATGGAGGGACATGATATCCTTTCAAAATATTGCTCGAGGAAGCCCTTGAGCGACATAGGAACGATATGATGAAAAACTTTGCACAAGTCCTTCGACGGATGTCGACAAGCATCACATCCACCTCAAGTGGAGGTGCCACCACCTTCAAGGTATAGATCAATTTTTATATTCCTATATTTTAAGGTCAAATAGATGTTCATGTTGTAGATAAATGGTTAAACCTTTTAGAAGGGTATTTTTTTGTCCACATTTTTTTCGATAGAGAAAATATTACATTTACACTCCTCAAGGTCGTTCCCGATGTCAAATATTGGTGGGAGACTTTCTATGAGAAAAAGGAAATAGAGGGACCCACATTATTTATATTTTCACCCACTTGGGGTTCCTCCAGGGATGTTATTAAAGAAAAATACTACCCTATTGGAAGTTATGATGACTTGTATACAAGATGGGCAACCTTAAGACAACCAGTCCAAGATGCAAACAAAGAAGGAAAATGGGAAGATGAAGAAAGATACCAGGAACTGGTGTGAATTCCATAAGAGACCCAGGCATAACACTATTGACTGTCGCTCGAAGAAGTCATTGGTGGTTGAGGTAAAATCCTATGAATCAGACGTGGGTTCCGACTATGAGTTAGAACTAGAAAAGGGGATACAGATCATTGATGTGGAACTTAGTGCCACTATTGCTACCACCAAGATCCATCTAGATGAACTTGATGATCCAGAGGAAGGCGAGGGCCTCTTTCATTCAGATATGTGGGTAAAAGGAACTTTGGTGCACTTCATCGTTAATAGTGGTAGCCAGAAGAACCTCATCTTAGCAGAGGTCATCAAATAGCTAGCCCTGCCAACAACGCCACACCTACAACCCTACACTGTCGGATGGCTTTGTCAAGGAAGTGATATTCACGTCAGCCAATAGTGCCTCCTGTCATATGGAATCAAGCCATTCAAAGATGAAGTATTGTGTGATGTTTCTCCCCTTGAATTTTGTGATGTTATTTTGGGACAACCTTATTTATGGAAACGTCATGTTGTATATGAGTCTAAGTCTCACAGTGTTATTATTAATTTGAACATGAAATTATATAGGATACCCGAGGTATTCCCACCTATTGTTATTTCCTTAATATATACCAAGCAATGCAGGAAGGTCATTTCATTGACCGAGAAGTTTTTCTTCTTCATGATTTTCTCTTGGAGTGAACAAAAGGTTGTAGCCACATCCATGGCCTCCGCAACCAACCTCTCCATATAGCAGAATCAAGTGGATAAGGTCATGGAATAATACAAAGACATATTCTCATCACCTACTAGGGTACCTATGCACTATCAGGTCAAGCATCCCATTTATCAGACCCCTGGTGCATCTCTACCCAATGGGTTAGTCTATCACTGCTCTCTACCTGAAAATGAGGAGATCATGCATCAGATCCCATAAATTCTCCACAAGGGGAACATCTGACCCATACCTTGTGGAAGCCCAATCATATTGGTGCATAAGAAAGATGATACTTGGTGATTGTGCATTGATTACCGATCCCTAAATAAAATCACAGTTAGCAACCGATACCCGATTCCCCAAATCGACGATCTCCTTGATCAGCTCAAAGGGGGAAAATACTTCAGTAAGATTGATATGAAGTTTGACTACCATCAAGTCCCAACATAACAGAAAGATGTATGGAAAACTACCTTCAAGTCAAAATAAGGTCTTTTTGAATGGTGGGTCATGCCCTTTGGATTGAAAAATTCCCCTAGAAATTTCATGAGGATGATGGATGATAGCTTGCGGCCTTTCACTAATTATTTTGTGGTGGTGTATCTGGATGACATCCTTGTCTACAATAAGACTTCATAAGAACACTTGCAACATATTCAATAGGTTTTGCATAATCTGCAGCAACACAAGCTATATGCCAACTTGAAAAAATTCTCCTTTGGCATAGATAGGGTCCAGTACCTAGACTACATTGTTGATGCACATGGTGTGCATGTTGATCTAACCAAGATCCAAGTCATTTATGACTAGCCAGCCCCAACCATTCTCACTAATCTTTAGATATTCTTAGGCCTTGCCAATTTATATTGAAGGTTCATGTTGGGATTCTCCCATATTTCATGGGCCCTCAGCCAAATAACCATAAGTGGTGGTAAGGAAAAATTTGTGTGGGGCCTATCCCAATGGAAAGAGTTCAATTATGTGAAGAAGCGGTTGTGATCCATCCCAGTTCTTTCATTACCTGACCTGCAACAACCCTTTGATATTGAGATAGATTCTTTAGACTATGTTGTGGGTGCAGTAACCACTCATACGGCCATCTCGTGGCCTATCATAGTGAGACACTATCAGATGTCATATGTAAGTACCCTATTTACAACAAATAAATGTACTACATTGTGTAAGGCTACCTCCAGTGGAGGCATTATATTCTTGGCAAGGAGACATTCATCAACATTGATCATATTCCACTGTAGTTCATGCAGACACAAGGTAAAATGAAGAATGACCACCATCAGAAGTGGTCCACATATTTGTAGAAGTTCCAACTCAACATCAAGTATAAAAAAATAAATACCAACGGATTCATTTATTTCCTCAGTCGACCTTCAGTGATGGTACTCACCACATTTTTTGATTATTGCAGCCACTAGACCTCTGGATGGCCCCACCTCTATGAGATAGATCATGATTTCACCAACACCTACCAGATGTTGGGCAAAAGCACAATTGTCACCAATTTTCATCTTTAGGACAGGTTGTTGTGCCATCTAGGCCATCCATGCATTCCATCAAGTGAGTGAGCGAAGATGATTTGGGAATCCCACTATAGTCAGATTGCAGGACACTTCGTCATGGAAAATATAGTGGCAGTGTTGCAACGACATTTCTGTTGGCTGAAACTTTGACAGGATGCCAACACGTATATATGGTCCTGCACTGTCTATGTTATTTCCAAACCGACCATTAAGAAACACGAATTTTACACTACTCTGCCTACTCCTGACAGGCCCTGGGAATCCATATCAATGGACTACATGTCAGGCCTTTCATCCACCAAGTGGGGAAATGATTGTATTTTTGTGGTTGTTTATCATTTTTCCAAGATGGAAATTTTGGTCGCCTCCAATCATATCATCACATCAGAGGCCACTGCCAAGCTCTTCTTTAAATGAGTGTGGTTACAATTTGGGATCCCATAAACCATTATCTTATATTGGGACAGTTGGTTCCTTAGCACATTATGGTTGATTCTTTGGTCACTACTAGACACCAAGMTCACCATGTCTACTGCCTTMCACCCCCAGACGGATGGCCAAACTGAGGTTTTCAACCAAGTGATTGTGCACATCCTGTGCATGTACAATTCCAAGAACCCCCACACCTAGGATGAGAGTGTTACATATGTTCAACATAACTAAAAYAGMGCCATACATAACTCAACCAGCCACAACCCCTTTTAGGTGGGGTTKGGATTTCAACCATTGAGTCCCATGGATGTTGCACTACCCCTCGTGACCACACAAACATACTCATCGCATTCTCCAACTAGATTTGAAAAATCCACCCAGTTCATTGATCGAATATAGCACATACTCCAATAGGTTCAGTATATTTTACATAAGTCTAATGCCAAGTACAAATAGTGCCAAGATCAACACTGGGTGCCACACCAGTTTCAGGTGGGAGACAAAGTTTGGTTGCACTTGGAGAAAGAATGCCTTACAGGGCCTCATTGGAAGATTTTTCCACTCTGTTATGGACCCTACACCATCACCAAGGTTGTGGGTGATAATTATTTTGATCTCATCCTTCCCCCATTCCTTGTCTTGCACCTAGTATTCAATGTGGACCTCCTTCGACCTTATTTTTCACCATTATTGGACACCTCGGAGATAGTAGAACAATTGACACCAACAGAGTTCAACCCTAACTGCATGGAACATACATCCACTAAGAATATCCTAGACACATAGGTCAAGGGCACTCTCTAGAAGAAGATCTATCTTTATCAGGTTGTCAAAGTAGGGCATATCTTGCACCAAGGAAAGTGGCTCATCTGGGGCCAAATTTAGAAGAAATTTCCTCATCTCATGGGGGTACTCAAATAAATGGATACCATTTATTCCTAATTGGGGAGGATTTATCTAGGAGTATCTCGGTGCCCACCCACCTTGTACAATGGGCTCAAAACAATTTTTTGGCAACTTACTATTTTTAGCAGTTTTTTGGTTCTTGAACTTCCGGGGCCATTTTGAGGGACAAAATGACTCTTTTTTGAGATCATGAACCTCAATGATATGCAAAGGATTTGATTGATCCCCCTAAATTAATCCCCTTTTAAATACCTTTCCAACGAGATATCATGCACCCTAAACAAATATTGAATGCAAAAGTTACAACCTTGGGAAGTTGATGTACTAACTTACCCCAACGAGGCCCACATGACTTTTGGCGCTTCATCTCCTAGGGTTAGGTTTTTGGATGTATAGGGTTTTAGAATTCATTTTTATTGTAAACATTCCTTCAGAGATTCATTGTACTAATCTTCTTGTGAATGAGCATAGTCGTCACATCTCTTCTTAGAGATAAGCTGCCACCATTCTAGCAACCTTGTTTTCAATCTGCATTTTACAGTTTTCAGCATATTTGTTAGTTAATAGAAGCCCATTTTTACTGTATCTTTGTTATTTTTCAATGTGTCTCTATGTTAATATTATAAATCTGTGGTTTCATTTCAGTCCACTCATAAATCTAGATCACTTATGTTTACATGCTTATGATATATATGTATATATATATATATATTGGATGAATTCATAGATGATACATTGATGATATACTAATGAACATTGTTTTTAAAGTGAAAGAATATATATTGTGGTTAAAAGTGGTATAAAGTGTTCATACTGATTCACCCTCCCCTCTCATTATTCCAACATTTGGTATCAGAAGATGTTCCTTCAGGAAACAATTTAACCACTGGAAGGAGATCACAGAATATGTTAAGAATGGAGTACCAATGTTCGATATGAATGGAGTACAATTGTTCAGTATGAATGGAGTACCAATGTTCAATTTCCATTATGGTTTGGAATATGAGTTATGGAGAAGAAGGATGAAAGTATTTTTATAGGAACAAGGATATGATGTTTGGCACTCAGTTCTTGCAACATGCAATGCTACAAAGAAACTAAATATTGAAGAAAAGAAGGAATTAAATAAGAACAATAAAATATAAATGGATTTCATCATGGAAGGATTACTTGATTCATTAAAGGAAAAAATGGGAAAATTTTCATCAGCTAAAGAACTCTAGGATAAGCTATGCAATATCTATTCTTATCCCATCATTGAGTCAGAAATTGATAAAAAAGATACAGGTACAAAACAAGAGGTAAGATGCTCATCATGTCAGACAAATTAAGAAGAAGAAGAGTTTGTAATCAACATAAGTGAGTTATTTTTCTTTAATTGTGAAAAGAGCGGACACCTTGAAATTGAATTCCCTTATTTGAATATTGAAATTGATGATACATAAGAACCCAATGAAATAGAGGACAATCCTGATATTTAAAAGGAAAAGGATCTTGAAAAAATATTAATCAATATTATGGATGAACTAACCAAATAAAGGAAGAATAACCAATCACTTGAGGAAAAATTAGCCAAGAAGAATTCTCAATAACATTTCGAAGAATCCCAAGAAGTCATCATGAAACTAAAATCTCATCTATAAGAAGTCAAAAAGATTGAATAAATATACAAAAATCATATGGAAGAGAAGTAGTGTTTGGAAGCCGAAATAGAAGCATTAAGAAAGGAAGAAATGAAAGAGAAGTAGTATTTGGTAACCAAAAGAAAGGAAGAAGAAAAGAGAGAGGAGATTTTAACATACCATCTTAAGGAAAGAACTAAAGACTTAAATCAACTTGAAGCAGAACTTGGTCAAGAAGAAAGAAGACTTGGAAAGGAAATCATCTCCTTGAAGATCCAACTTGAAGAAGCAAAGCGAACAAAAGAAGCCATGAATATTCAGATGATGAAGAAATAAGAAGAGGTTGAGAATATTGAAAAATAAGTTGTCACATTGAGAAGTAAAATCATCAAGCGCAACAAGAACGTTGAAGACACAGAAACATTTGCATCAATAGTAGAAAATGAAGAGAAGCATTCCAGGTTACCAGAATAGAAGAATGAAGAAAAGAGTAAGAGTTATGTAGAAGTACTCAAAGGAAGAAATCATGGTCAATAAGAATCAAAGAAGAAGGAATATACATATTCAACAATACCTACCAGACTTAGGTAGCAAAGAATCTTCAACCATAATGAAGGGATCCATAGAAGAGAAGATAATGATCAACCAAGGAAGGAATTGAGAAGGACTACACAAAAAAGAATATCATTGACTCCTAGGTATGTAAATTTATTTTATGGTCATTATTATTATTGTACTAACTTTGGACATAAGGTTGTAGATTGCATGGATTATGAAAGAAATGTTCAAACAAGAAAATCTTATGTGGCCCCACATGACATTGAATGTTACAAGTGCCATAACTATGGACACATAGCTCATGATTGTAGAAGCAGGATGGATACTTATTTGAGAAAGAACATTGATATTATATATAAGATGGTTTGGAAAAGAAAACATGAAAAAGTAAAGGAAGATCAGATGAATGAAGAACATCCAGAAGTCATACTCTTAATATTGGAAATAGTATGAGATGAAGAAAATCTACAGAGAAAAAGAAAGATGTCATATATAGGAAGGTTTGGATAAGAAATGAAAAACAAGAATAATAAGTGAATAAAGACCAGGTCCAAGAGATCAAAGGATTTCCAGTAGCATGAGAAAGAAAAGAAGAGTAGGTAAATAAAGAACACGTTCAAGAGTTTGTACTTTCAAGAATTGTAGTGCAAGATCAATCCACAGGAAGAAATAAATAATTTAGAGTTCATAGAGATGATGAGTCTACAGACAAAGAGGAAGATTAATATGCATAATAACAATTATTTTTCTGATCCATCCAGCTTGGAGACTCCCAGTAAATATGTTTGTTGAACAGGGGGAATCCATGCATTAGATACTACATATCAAAGAACCATCTTTCGAGCAGTATGAAGTGTTTGCAGAGACATATTCAGATCAGTCAGATAGGATAAGTACAAAGTAACATATTGATCGATTGAGAAAGAAGTCACTAGTACATATTGTGAAAATTATGACGTTCTATTTGCAGCGTTATGGAAAAAATTGTCCATATTGTCGCAAAATAGAGGAAATTTAAAAAAAAAAATCATATTGCCCGATAACGTTGGTATTGCCACGTTGACATCTCTCTTTCCATGTTGATGTATTGCTTGCCACATTAACATATCTCTTTCCACGTTTTCCACCTTGTCATCACTCTTTCCACATTTTTGACATAGATGTCTCTCTTGCCACGTTTGTGAAGATTGGTGTCGCAATTGCGACATCTTGGAAACTAGGTTTTTCCCCTCCAACGATCACCTTAGTATGTTGACCAAGTTAAAATACTAATAGTCACTTAGTTTTTTAACGTTGGAATTGTGACGTTATAAAATCTATAAATATGTTGCATTTAACGGATGTTGCGACAAGTTTTCTATAATAACGACGCTTTAAAAAGGGTTTGTGGGTCTTCTCGATGAACAAAAAATAGGTATTTGTTTCCGTATAAGTCTGTGGGGAAGAATGTTAGAAAACATCAAAGCTAGGAAAAGAATTAAAGAGGGTGAAAAGGGTGACGGTAAATGTTATTTCCCTTGCAAAACTTGTTGTACTAGACATCCCGAAAGAGTTTTAATATCAACAACTACAAAACATTGTAGAAAATCTGGGCACATGGACAGGGGATCAAATGAATATTGTCCGATGGTATATACATTCATTATTTGTTTTAATATTTATTGTATTCTCATTTTTTTATAATGTTTTATACATTCACTAATTTTTCATGATTGTTTATAATTATAAAGTTAGATTTGCCTCCTAACTTTATGCAGAAAGCACCTAGTAGCAGAAATGATGTTGTAGTACAAGATGAAGAACTTGAAGTAGATAATGAATATCAAGTTAATGATCCCATGGAAGTAGATGACAATAATAACATAGTTCAAGATGATGAGACAAATAAAATGATTCAAGACTTATTCGGTCATCCAGATGAGGATCATGGGGACAATAGTGATGGTATTTATGATGAACCTCTGATTGAAAAGGCAAATAAATGACTTTATAAAGGGTCAAGAGAAAATATTCTCTCCACTACATTGTTGCTGGTAAATTTGAAAGTTACGAATCATTTGTCTAACACTTGTATGACACAGATCCTAAGGTATGTAATATGTTACTTCACATCTACATTAAGGTTGACTATTACCCATTTTTTTAGTGTTAATTAATGTGTAAAATAAAAATGCAATATTTACAATCCCTATTCTTTACATTAACTATTTATTTTTTTATGTTTTAGATTGTTAGGTGAATTTTTGTTACCCTCGTCAAATATTTTACCTCACACATATCGAGCTTTGCATGCCATTATGAAAGACATTGGAATGGAGTATTAAAGTATATATGTATGTCCTGATGATCATATTATATACTATGGACAACATGTGTCAAAAACAGAATCTCTGGTATGTGGTATCAGTAGATATCGAACCGATCAAGTAACAAAAATGGTCCCTTGAAAGGTTCTCCGACATATTCCCATAATTCCATGTTTGCAGCGACTGTTCAGGTGTCAAAGCATATCACAGTTTATGGATTACCATGCATGAAAAAAAATTGAAGATGGTGTTCTTCGAATGCCTGCAGATGGTTATGCATTTAAGGAAATTGTTGCAAAATGGCTAGAATTTACAAATGAACCTTGTAATGTTAGGCTTTCATTGGGAACTGACGGTGTTAATCCATTTGGAGAGCTTCGGCCTGTTTACTCAGTGTGGCCTATTTT
>SNQJ01S0045552.1:8499-23411 GCA_010110895.2 Picea sitchensis
ATTTTCCATTCGTAGGCATTGAACCAACATTTATGGGGGGTTATATTATCCCCCCTCCATTTGTTCATTTCAAGAAGCATCTGGGGCAAACAGATGTTTTCATAAACTAATGGCACCAGCTCGACATCAATTCTATGAAGATACAGTGAACATCTTCAAGCCTGAGGGCCAGAACTACCACAATAACAAAGCATCGCTCCAATGGTCTGCCACAGTAACAAAGCAACCCAAAGTTATTCAAACGGAGGAGGTTCATCCTAAAATTGATAGTTCTCACAAGATTCTCGTGCAAAAGAAGAGAAAAAGAATTGTAGGGGAGGCGGAAGAGACCGAAATTGAGAGTGAGAACATGGAATTTGACACTGATCTGGATAGCATATTCTGCAACCTTGATCTCTCGGGAGATGAAATTCATCATAGCTACCCAATAGACATAGTTGATACCGGAATTTTTTACGAAGATGAATACTTTGTATTCCAGAGTGCTATTTTTTAAAGTGAATCTAAAAAATTAATTATTGAAAAGAGAGATGTAAAAAATAAGAAAGGAAAATATTGTTCAGAAGTTGACCTTGCCAACATGTTGTCGTCCCAAATCTCTGGACTTCACAGATAAACCGGAGATGCTCTTGATGATTCCATTGGAGTCATTGAGGCCGCGAATGCCAGACTAAAGGACTGGATCAAGGAATTAGACGAAGTTTCGATTCCTATACCATTCCTTGCCATTCCTTTGGCAATAGCCAAACCTACCACCCCTGCAGCAAAGTTAAAAGGATCCTCCAACTTCCTCGCATCATGTAGAGGATATGTGGAGAAAAATATCAAGAAAAGAATGGAATTGATTGTTGAGGCCTAGGAAACATCACAAACTATGGATTCCCTGGGAAGGAGGGCACATAACTTGCTCAAAATTCTGCAGACGGATTTAAAAAATGAAGAAACTTTCTATTTGGACACGGTCATCCATTTTGCCTTTCATGTCAACAACATGGCAGACACGACAATAAGACAACATGATCTCGCCTCCAAAATCTAAATCACTCAATTAGAAGCATGTTGGAAAGAGAAGGTGAAGAACCTGTATCTCATTGTCCAATCATGTGAGAAAGAAATATCAAAGAAAGAAACATTATTCACAAAGCTCACCAAAATAGACTTACCTGAAAGGACCAACGAATTCCATAACCCCAACTTGATCGTCAACTCGTTGGCATTAACCAAGCAAGATTTTGATAAACAAGTTGATAATTTTAAGGCGTTGTCTTTGAAAAATTTTACAGCATTCTTGAATATGGTGAAGTTCATGTGGACAACTGGCTAGTCGGCTATTCGGTACAGAATCGAGACATTGATCAGGCTCTACGTGATCTTTCTATTGATCTAAGGGAATTAGAAAAGGAACTTTTCAGCATAAAAATCTGGAATGACATCAACGTCGCCCCCTTGAGAAGCTACATTGAAGAATTCGTCGAAACGGACTTGAAGCGGGTCGCCGACAAAAGGAAACAGAAAAATGCATCAGCAAGCAAATAGAAAAAATACTTATATGTACCATCATTGTAAGTCTATACTGATGACATCCTCCTTTGTTTATCAATCCAATTATTCCACCTTTTCTGAATAGAAATCTCTAGCCAAAAATGGATACGTTCCCATTTCTTCTTTTCAGGTATTACACTCTACCGTCGCCCACTTCTTCTTTCCACAGTCCTATTTCTTGTACATATTTCTCTTATGTTCCGCGGGAGCCCCAATCCCATTTTATATGACAAACACATTTAAATTTCCAAGAATATGTAACAAACTATTATTTTTTGATATATTCCAAATAAAACTATTTTTTGTCTCCTTTTATATATATGTGCTCCTAAATTTTTATCTTCAACTATGTTGAATGTCAAGACATTGTGTTTATTTTATTTGAATTGTCTTTTTCTCATGCATGTATTTTTCTGATGGGTCTGTGGAAGCCCCAATGCCAGTCTATATGACAAACGCATTTAAATTTCTAGGAATATGTAACACACTTTTATTTTTTTGATATATTCCAAATAACACTATTTTTTATCTCCTTTTACATTTATATGCTCCTAAATTTTATCTTCAACTATGTTGAATGATAGTTTTTTTTCTACTGACACATATACACACAACTCTATGGAAATTTTAGTTAACTCTAACCATTTCAAAATATACATTGAACAGATAAAACATGCAAAGTAGGACTACTTGAAAGAACGAAAATTCCGAACATAGAAAGATGGATTATATAGTTTCACAAAATAAATCAGACTCTAGAGGGAACGTGTCATTTCTTGCATGGTTACCACCTATCCTTCAAGCTGCTTGCCACATCTACGCTACAATTTCCATCTGTCCCCACTACTTTTTCCCCAACCATCCGCATTTATCCCCAATTCAACCCGGCAGGGACTACGCTGCCATGCAACACTTGTTGTTAAGGTGGTTTCCAAGCCAAATGGTATTGAGAATTTAGAGCCGCAAACATCATCTAAGGAAGGTGTGCCTCATGACTTTCATATTTTTTTTTAAATATATGGTTAAATTAATCTAACATCAATTCTTCTCAAAGCTTGCTTTCTTTTGAGGTGACCTTTCTCTTGTAGAATGATCTTTTGCAAGATTCTAATTTTCTATTTATTAGAATGCATATTTATTAGTAATACAAATGTTTTATTACAAAATCAATTTTTGGTGATCAAAGTTAATTTAGAATTGAATTATAGTTGATATTTAATTAAAACCATAGCCAAAATGCTAACTTCAAAACTATCTTAAAACTTAAGAGATTATAATAAGAAACATCACCAAAGGGTATTCGGACTTCAGAGATAGAAACATCATAAGGAAAAATGTGTATCTAGTGACTTTTGGTGTTTTTTAGAAAGACATGGTTATCAATCAAGCAACGTTTCTTCTTGGATCTTACTTATAAGTCAATTTTGGGCCTCTGATCCATACCACTTCACAAGAAACAAACCAAGAAATAAACACCTCTTCACAAGTAGAAAAATGAGTACGAAATACTTCTTCACAAGTGAGAAACTGAGCAAAACCTCTTCACAAGCAAGGGCCAACATGAAATAGAGCAGGCTAAGACACAATCATGAGCATGAAACCAAGTAGGAAATACCTCTCCCCTATATGTTTTAAAACTTTACAGTATAGCAATGCACACACAAATTCTTTATAAAACAAAAAGAAAACAAAAACTTTCACACATAGTGCTTAGAAATTTTCCTTGGAAACCCTTAATTGAGAAAACCAACGAAATATTTAGAGTTGCACCTCTAACTCTCATTGTATTAGCTTCACCATTACAAATACAACATGTATGATTCCACAACATCCAAAACCTTAATTGATTGACCTGGATTAGATTACAATCTTAATTCCTTAACCAGGAATTAGAAAACTGTGTGCCAAAACTGCTCAAAATAGACCAAAAACCGCCCAAAAAAAATATTTTTGAGGGTTTTGACCTCCCCACCACTTCACACAGTGAAAATTATAGTGCATGGGGCTAATCATGCAAATAATATAACACATACCCAACATCCCCAAGTAGAAAACTGATTAGGAAACTAAGTAGGAAATGCCTCTTCATAAGTAGGGAATCGAGTAAAACCTCTTCCCGAGTAGGGGCCAACACCAAACAGAGTAGTCCAAAACATAATCACAAGAAAGAGTAGGTGTAGGTGCAAATTGAGACATAATCATGAGCAAGCCAAGCAAGAGTAGGAGAAAGAGTAGGAGTAGAATGAAGAAAAAAACAATATCCATAAAAGTTGCAAATGAAATGGTTCATTTGTAACTTTTCATATATATAAACAWTTTTTCATAATCTTTGTAAGAAAAAATTACAACTTTTCAAGATATGTAATTAATTTACTAATCTAGTTTAAGGAAACTCAACTTGAAGCTAAAACTTTACAAAGGCTAAGGGGTTGTTATCTYTATATTCAATAATCCAACCCATTAAGATGTTGATTGATTTGTTATGTCCCTTACCTTACATGTAGTCAATTGAAAGAATTATGTCTAYTAAACAATAATTTACTTTGGACATGGATAATTACATGAACGATATCTCAAAAACAATTATWTACTTTGTAAGTGAATTCTATCTCAGAAACAATTATGAGAGAATAATTTATGGTCTTCCACCTATTATAAGGTTTATAACATATAAAAGTGAAGCTTTCATAATGATAAAATTCATGGGTGCAATAATCCCTGGCAAGCTCTGCGGTTAGGGTTTCTACAGGTTTTTTTTTAGGTTGGAGTTCATTTTCATGGCTTCTGGCTCAGAGGGTGTATACTCTCCTTCCTCTCTTTTGGCTCCCAATATTGCAAATTTTCAGTCTCTAATAGCCTCATATGCGAAGACTATCAAGGTGCATCCTCCTTCCTGATTTGTAAAGAAGATCGATGAAATTCCTAAAGTACCAGTGAACTCTTCTTCCTCCCATATGGTTTCTCTTTGTCTTGTTGAGAATGGCCTGGTAGGGCAATTCACTGGATTGTGGAACTACCCACACGCAATGGCTTAGTGGTTGGATCTAAATTGGAAGAAAAATATTCAGGGGGGATTGTCTTTGACTTTCTGTGGTAAGGGTTTTTTTGTTTTTATTTTTGAAAATAAGGAAGATCGGGACTTAATTTTTAGAAGTGGGCCATATTTTATGGCATCAAGAGGCATGTACTTGAATAAATGGATGCTATATTTTAGTCCCGAAAAAGACATTCCTTCTACAATCCTGGTGTGGGTAAGGATTCCCTTCCTTCCCTTACACTGTTGGAATGATGAAACCCTAGAAAATTTAGGAAATACACTAGGAATGTGTATCGATCGAGCCGAACCATGAGATGGTCTTATATCTTGCACGAGACTATGTGTAGAAGTGGATCTGGAAAAGGGTTTACCTGAGGCTATTCAACTGACCCTAGATAATTGGTCCTATATCCAACAAGTATATTATGAATAGCTTAATTTCAAATGCAAATCTTGTCATGAATATGGACATTTCACAAAGAATTGTCCTAAGAATAGATCAGACCAACCGGAAGAAAGGGATCAAGAACAATGGAAACAATCGAAAAGGAACAAAGCATCAGGAAAGGCTCAATCTCAACAACTAGATCAAGGAGAAAATCCAAGTTCATCAGGTCCCAATCAAGGTTCACCCTTGGAAGGAAAAACACATATGGAAGAAAGAAGACTGAATAAATATGCATCCTTGGAGGTCTTGGAGGGAGAAATGGCAGAATCAAGAGAGGAGGGTATCAAAACAGAGAATGAATCCCATTTGATTGAGGAACCATCCCCTCCAATAACTAAAACATAATCCAATACTAGTAATAAAAGTGATCCTACCCCATCCAAAATTATTTCTCGTCCAGTCTTAGGTATCCCAATTATACTGGAAGAAGGAAGCTAGGAGGATTATGGGGAATATTCAGAAGTATAAGTCTCCCAAAACACAACTGGGAAAAATGTGGGAAGGAAATCCAATCACAATCGCAGGGAGAAGGAAGCTAAAAGAGACAAATATATTTGTACCAAAACCGCTTTGGAAGAAGTATTTAAGAAAGACGGGAAAGGGGGAAAGGTGCCTTCCACTAGAGGGTTGTCTAGTGTATCTCATACCTCTAAAGGGGGGGCATCCAAATCCTCAATTAAGTAATGAAAATAGTCTCTTGGAATTGTAGGGGATTGGGGAGTACGGAAAAAAGAAAGAAATGGGAAAAATAATTAGATCGGAACATCCTCAAATCCTCCTAATCCAAGAGACTAAATTGAATGGGAAAGAATCCCTTAAAAATAATAAAAAAATATGGACGAAAAGTTCTGGAGAAGCCATTAGTGCAAGGGGAGCTTCAAGAGGCCTTTGTACTTTGTGGAACACAGAAATATTTCAATTGGAAAGTAGTCATGAATCAACTCATTGGTTAAAGGTCAATTTGGTGCACCTTTCTTCAGGTAAGATATTCCTATTATAAAGGTATACATGCCTAATAATTATTGGGAGAAATTGGAATGTTGTGAGTATCTCTTAGACATAAGTGATTCTATATTTTACCAGAATTGTATTATAGTTGGAGACTTTAACACAACTATGCATTTAAAGGAGAAGAGAGGGGGATATATTGTTAGATATGTGGAAAGGGAAAATATGGGGGATCTCATCTCCTCTTTGGATCTGTTTGATGTCCAACCAAGAAAAGGAAAATTTTCTTGGAATAATAGAATAGTTCAGCTTGGCCATATAACAACTAGATTAGATCGTTTTCTCATTCACTCCTCCCTTCTGAACCTCCCTAACGATATCTCCTTTTATACTTTCCCATGGGATTATTTTTATCATCATCCTATTTCTCTTATATTTTCCAAGGAAGAAAATTTGGGGCCCATACCTTTTAGATTCAACCCACTATGGCTAGAGCATCCAGATTTATTTCCTTTGGTCTCAAGAAATTGGTCCCAGTGTATTGTTGGATCCCTTGTTCAAATATGGGAGAAAAAGCTTCAGAGGGTTAAATTTGTCATTAAGGAGTGGGTTGAAATCCATGTTAAAAATTCATGGGTGGAGGTGGAGCATTGGAAGAGACAACTTGAAGAGGTTCAAGAAAAGATGGAAAACAAGGAAGTAAATACAGACTCTCTTCAGAAGGAGCAATCAGTATTTCAAAAATATGCTAAATACCTTAAAGATGAGGAAACCACAGGGATAATAAAATCCATATCTTTGTAGCTTCAAGAAGGGGACAAGAATACGACATTTTTTCACAAGCAAGAAAAGGTAAGGCAATGGCAGAATAAGGTTGAAGAAATTAAATCTCAATTTGGAGTAGTTATTACTTCTTTTGAAGAAATAAAAAAGGTTGCTACAACACATTTTGAGAAATTATATTAATAAGGGGATGAATGGAACACTAATTTGTGTAGCCAATTTATCTCACATGTTCCAACCTTTATAAAAGAAGAAGATAATCTAGAATTGAATAAACTAGTATCGAAAGAGGATATATTTGCAGTCATCAAACAATTTAATCTGGATAAAGCACCTAGTCCAGATGGTTTTACTGTTCATTTTTATATAATATGTTGGTCCATCGTCAAATTTGACTTCATCGGAATGATTATTTATGTACACAAATCCTCTCATATGGGAGGCGCCATCAACTCATCCTTCCTGGCTTTAATTCCAAAGGAAAATAATGCCCCTTCCTTTGACAGATTTCTCCCTATTTCTCTCTGCAACATGTCATATAAAATCATGGCCAAAATCATAGCAAACAAGGTGAATCCCTTTTTATCTCATCTAATTCTTCCTAATCAAGGTGGATTTGTGGAAAAGCGACAAATTTGGGACAATACAATTCTAGTTCAAGAAGCGATCCACTTAAGCTTCACAAATGGAGAGAAAGATATGATCATTAAAATTGATATGGAAAATGATTTTGATAGGCTAAGACATATTTTTTTAAATGCAATTTTGGAGAAATTTGGTTTCAATCAATACTTTATATCTTGGATCAGCTCCTGCATAAAATTTCATTGGATTGATCAATGGAAGACCATCACCTTTCTTCAAAGCCTCCAGGGGTTTTAGGAAAGGGTTCCCCCTCTCCCCTATGATATATTTTCTCATGGTTAAAGCATTAAATATAATATTGGAACAGGAGAGGAGTTCTGGAAATATCCATGGACTTAGAATAACTAGAGGTGTCGAAATAATAAATCACTCACAATTTGTTGATGATACTTTGTTAATAGGAGGATCTTAAAAAATCATTGCTCACCACTTCAAGCTTGTTTTAGACCAATATGTTATTGTATCTGTTGGTTTAATCAATAAAAATAAAATCCAAATCTATGCATGGAATGTCGATGCCAATACTTTGATGGGTATGTCCCATATCCTCCTATTCTCTTTCTCAATTGATTTGATATTTTTCAAGTATTTGGGAATGTTGATTAGTTTGAAAGAAATATCAGGGGAGGCTTGGAAAGCCATTCTGCAGAAAATAAAAGATCAATTTGACATATGGGGAGCAGTATGGCAGAATCTAGCAGGAAGAGTGGTGTTGGTTAAATCTGTTCTTTCATCATTTATGATTTATCAATTCTCTTATTATTTGGCTCTAGCTGGTATTAAGAAGGCTATGGTGCAGGAAATTCAAAAATTTGTATGGCAAGGTGAAACTTTCAACACAAATAAATTTCATATGGTAAATTGGAACATTGTTTGTTCTCTTAAAGACAATGATGGCCTTGGAGTTAGAGACCATGAATTGGTAAATATAATTTTGGGATCAAAACTTTTATGGAGACTGGTGGCAGGGGAAAATGAATGGTAAGAGAGCTCTATGTCAAAAGTACTTCTCAAGAAATAAAAAGCATTGTCTGGATTCTAATCCTATAAGGAAGGTAGGTTCGCCTATATGGAAACTTCTTGGGACTTCTTTTCCTTATTTTCAGGACTCTCTAACTTGGGTTTCGGGAAATGGGAGGACTATAAATTTTTGGGATGATCATATATTTGGTCGGGTTATCTTGTGCAATGAAGCTTATTTGGATTCAATTAGGCATTGGCTTATAAGTCAACACAAAGTTTCCCTTCATGACATCTTTATATGGAAATCTAATGGGGTTTGATTGGGTTGGGATCTAGGTCCAATCCCACCACATCTATTTTAGCCTGTGCAGTCTATGCTTTATTTCCTTAATGAAGCATCCCTAATTCATTAGCGGAAGAGAGATAATAAGGGTTGGGGTCTGAATGGTTATTTAGTAATTAAAATAACTCTATTAAGACTTTCTTGGGAGACTCTCACTTCCTGAAAAATCCAATGTTTGGAGAAGCGTGTGGAATAATGATGGGCTTCCTAAAATAAATTTTTTTAGATATATTTTTGTCCATAACAAATTGCTAATGGGGGATAATCTGAGTAATTCGGGATTCAAGGGACCTTTTTGTTGGGTTGTTATATTCTTTGCAGTGAACGTTGAAGTTGAAGAATTTTACAACAAGTCAAAGGTCGAGGAAGATCGACTGGGTAGAGTCAAAGTTGAATAAATCGACAACAACTCGAAGATTGAGGAAGATCGGTCGAGTAAAGTTGAAGCTGAAGAGGTCAACCGACAAGAGGCTGACAAGAAGGCACATGGAAACCAACTAAAGACCGAATGGAGGTCGACTGGTAATCAACTGGTAAACCAACTTAGAGTCGATTGTAACAGAATCCTGAGATTCATGGGATTTGTATCCAATGATCTACGAGGATCTGTAACCATTTTTGGGTACCTTTCTTTAGGGTTTTTCCTACTGTAAAGATTTTAAATAAGGCGTGTTCTAATGCTGTAAAAGATAATCTTTAGAGAAATCATTTTAGAGGTTGTTGGTCATGTAGATGTAATTCGAATTGGCTATAGGGATGTTCTTATAGAAAGAAAGAAGGTATGATGTCGATTGTGTCTTAGGTGTAGAACAAGGTTAGGCATGTGACCTTTTATTCTAAAGGAATAAAACAACAAGAGATTAAAATGCTCAAGGAATGTTGGTTTCCCATTTGGGTTTCTAGGGAAAAATCTTTGTGTACTATGTGTTTGTTTTTTCATTTAATTTCTTGATTAAATATTTCTTCCTCTCTTCTGCTAGGTTTAGTGTGGGAGTGTTTCTCATTTCCTAACATGTGGTATCATAGATTGGTTTAAAAACCTTGGATATAAGCTAAACCCTAAGTACAATAAGAGTCATAAGTCAGAAATATTTATAGATTGTTCTTAAAGAATGGAGAGTAGCTCAAGGATAGAGATCGAAAAATTCAATGGCCAGAATTTTGAGCTTTGGAAGCTTAAAATTGAATATCTCCTTGTAGATCGAGAATAATGGGAAGTAGTCTGTCCAGGTATCATTCTGACAGGTATGTCGAGTGAAGAATGTGAGAAACTCGAGAGAAGGGCAAGGAATATGATTCTACTTTGTCTTGCAGATTTGGTATTGTTGAATGTCTCGGGTGAAGATTCAGCCAAGAAACTGTGGGACAAGTTGAGGAGCTTGTACCAGTCAAAATACCTACTAAATAAGTTGTTCATTGGAAAGAAGTTGTATCTTCTGAGAATGAGTGAGGGTAGCTTGGTGACTGAGCATTTAAATTTTTTTAATACCATTATAAGTCAGTTATCTTCTATGGATATTAAAATCACTAAGGAGGAGAAATGTGTTATCATATTATGTTATTTTCCATACTACTTGGATAGCTTAGTCATGGATATAGGGAGTAATTAAACCATATTAGCACTAGAAGACATGGTTGCATCTCTACTATCAGAATAAATGAAGGAAGAATAGATCAAACATGCATTAGTGATGAGAGGTCGACCGATCGACAGAGATAAAGGTAAATTATCTGGTAGAAATTATAAGTCGAAGGGTAGATCTAAATCCATGGTTCAGTTGACAACAAGAATATGTTGGAAATGCGTTAAAGTTTGGAATTAAAAAATGGATTGCAAGTCAAAGGAAACATAAGCCAGTACATGATCCGATGAGAAGCAGTTGATTGAGAGAAATTTGACCCCAAATAAGGGAGGTTATTTTTACATGGCATCGGATCAAGATGTTTGGTTGATCGACTCAGGAGCATCCTATCATATGAAACCACATAGAGAATGGTTCTTTGAATATGAACGATATGAAAGAGGAGATGTGTTCTTGGGGGATGATTCGACAACCAAAATTTTCAGAAGAGGAATAGTTTGACTCGCACTGCAGGATGGGAGGAGCATAACCCTTCCAGGTGTGCTACATATTCCAGGTTTGGCAAGAAAATTGATATCTATCAGCGAGATGAGTGATGTAGGGTTTAACACTCTATTTCAAAAGGATACATGCAAGATGTTCATAGGTGTGATGGTATTAATGAAAGGAGTTCAGATTGGAACCCTATACAAGTTATTACAGAATGTCTACTCGATTGGATGCAACAACATTATTTATCCTGAAGTTGACTCGACTCATCTCGGGATGAGTAAATTCAACCCGACTTGGTGATTCCTGATCAAAATGACCCGACCATGTTATGGAATGAGAGGATGGGACATATTGGAGGAAAAGGACTTCAAGATATGCATAACAAAGGTATGGTTGAATATTTTCCTGAATGTAATTTAGAAGTCGACTTTTGTGAACATTGTATATATGGAAAACAAAGTTGGATGAGGTTCCCATCTGGAGTGACAAGGGAAAATTGGATTCTAGAATTGGTTCATAGTGATGTGCTTGGCCATGTTTCAGTGACTTCACTTGGTGGATCCTCGTATTGTGTCTCCTTCATAGATTATTTTTCCAGGAATACACGGATATATTTCCTGAGGAAGAAAAAATAGGTTTTAGAGAAATTCAAAGATTTTAAATCTCTTGTAGAAAACCAAACAGATAAGAAGATTAAGGTGTTGAAAACTCACAACGGTGGTGAATTATATGGAAGGAATTTGATCAATTATGTAAGAAGTGTGGCATAGCACGCTGAAATACTTCATTATACCCTACAACAAAATGGAGTTTTTGAGAGAATGAACAAAACATTGATGGACAAGGCAAGGGGCATGATCAGTGGTTATGGGCTTGCACAAGAATTTTTGGTAGAAGCAGTCGACACTGCAAAATATCTAGTGAATATGTCTCATTTTTCGGTGCTAGTCGACATGACTCTACATGAGGTATGGTCTGGTAAGAAGCCTTCAGTTTCACATCTCAAAAAAATTGGTTGTGAAGCATTTATGCACGTTCCCAAGGAAAAGAAGAGCAAGATGGATAAGAAAGCAGTCGAGTGTATTTTTGTAACGTTCCCTATGTTGGTGTCCAGGTATGAATGATTTATTCACCCTTTTCCTACATTAATTTATCAATCCGGGTGTGTATCCTTTGAAGGCAACGCACAAGGTATATGCAGGGGCAAGAGTACAATTCATTCTGGCCAAGGGTTCACGATTAAGATTCAAAGCATAACTGTCATACTGAATTAACTACAACATTCGAAAAGTAATCATAAGAATCACAGACTGTAACAGCAAGCATAAACTGATAAATAACACACACAGAAAGACGCAGCACCTGATCAAAAGAGAGAGCCCAGCTCTCTGATCAGGGCTACATTAGTCACAGCGAAGATGAAGACAACAAAATAGATAATGTTTTATAAATCTAAAAAGGGTTATTACAATCTCAATGGGGACATCCCCAGTTACAGGAATAAACTGTATTTTATACATCGAGAGGGAGAACAACCTCTTTCCCCAAAACATGGTAACTGTATCCCCAAAAATATACATTAGTTGGAACGGCACCAGTATCAAATAGACAAGATCAGCGAGATGCCCAAGATGGTTCAAGGATCTGCGACTCTAGCTGCATAGCCTCCTTATGGTTTGTTTGTTGCTGTGAATAGCGGATCTGTTGTGGGATGAAGCCTTGGTCCTGTTCTCCAGAAGTTGCGGTCAAACATTTGTTTTAGTGCTGCGAATAGGCAAAACTCCATGACTTTATTTCATTAATAAAATATTCCAATAGACAAGGCAGGGGTATTTACCTTACAGGTTTAGCATAGTAAACATAGGTAAATAAGTGCAAAAAGGTCAAAAAGGTAATGGAAATGCAGCAAAAAGATAGCCCGATTTGGTGCCCAACATCTCCCCCCAACTAGCCTTTTGTATGCCCTCATGCAGTTCACCGCCTCCACAGGTCTGGATTTCGTTGACTGTTGGCTTCCTGAAAATGGGCGAGATCATATTCTTCAGCCATCTCTGTCCCTGGAACTTTAAAACCATCTGAAAGGTGAACTTCTTCCCACCAATCTTTCAGGACGATATACGTTGGAGTGTAATCTTCTACTGGCAACCAAATAGTGGGAAACTGAAACCGGAGTCCCATCCATCAGACCCCTCTTGTTCGGACACATGCCACATATCTGGTCACTCTGGGGATCACTCGTGCAAAATTTGGTGCCCCAAAAGGTTCCCTATTCCGGACAGCTGTAGGTGTCATCATCCACCTTTTCTGACAGCAATCAAGGGCCTCTTCATGAAATGTGACTATTTTCTTAACGCAAAGATCAAGGCACCAATTTTGTGTCCTCAGCATTCTATCTCTATTCGCCTCAATTCCCAAAAATATGTTGTGTTTAGTGTCCTCGGCATTCTGTCTCTATTCGCCTCAATTCCCAAAAAGATGTTGTGTTTAGTGAACATGGTGACTGACCTTTCAAGTTCTCCTCTTACTATAAACGGCTTTGTAACCTGATTAGATTCAAATGTGTTAAAAGCCTTCTGTCAACTGATATGGTTGAAAGTATAAGAGGTGAGGGCCCTTAAATGAATGTCTCCCACATACGGGACCGGATTGAATTCTCTGTCCAGGCACAGCAGATATCCATGCAGGTAAAATTCACACATCAAATGCTGAGTTGGCACGTCGTGGTGCCTCATTATTCAGAGGAATTGTACACCATTTTCTATTTTATAACTAATCTTGTTTTTTATGCTCTCCATGCAGAATAAAAGAAAACGTTCATGTAAGAATAAAGAATAACAAGAAGTAGGGGGGCAACATGCCATCACCTCTTGCGCCAAATTAAACATCTGCTCCTTATCAATTTTCAGCTCTGCCACTTGCTTTTCCAGCTGCTCCATCTTGAGTTGCTGCTTCACATGCCTTAGTCTCATGATGTCTATACGCTCCACATATTCAAAAATAGTTGTGGAGGCTCGTTCCTGAGTTCTTCTGACCTCGTTTTGATACTGAGCCACAGTAGATTTCCAAGTCTGCACTTTGACCATTAAGGCATGCTCACGGTCTTCAAACAGTCGCTCAACTGGGCCTGTTTGAGTAGCAGCAGAGGTTATGGATACTTGGTCCGTCTGAGTCTCTATTTCTACTCCTATGGCCTTAGACTTTCTAGCTTGCTACTTGTATTTCTTCATCCGCTCCTGCATTTTGTGTACCTGTTTCCTTTGTTTCCTGACCTCCATCTTAAGCCACATTGTCTCTTTAAACTGTAGCTGATGTTTTTGTTTGACTAGGAGTCTTACGACCTTCTCACCTGGCTCTTCCATTGGCTCATTCGTCAAGACCTCTTTGCTTGGTCCCTCCTCTTCGCCTACATCTATTTCCTCTTGTTGCATGCTCACCGCAACCGGTGGTGCCCTTGCGAGATGATTTGTTGCTAATGTGTCTGTTTGAGTATCATCCACCCCACACAGTTGTGGCTTTTGTGATAGAATTGGAGGAATGGTGAGATCTTCTTATGTGCACCAAAGGGAACGAGTTCGCCTTGCTCCTCTTGGAATAAAGGAGAAAAAGGAGAACTAGCAGGGATCTTCAATATCCGGTCCCAAGGTCGACGTTGGTTCTTGTGGTTCAACGCCAACCTCACGCCCTAGTTCTCCCAACACTTCTTCCATGAGCTCTATGGTTGGGGTGGTCACGACCTCTTCTTCATTCTGGTTATCCTCCTCCATCGACTCCATGTTGACAGGAGGTTCCTGTGGAGTACCCTCGGTCGCAATATCGACCAATTCACCCACTCTTGTCTGTTGTGACCCCACTTCTGTGGTTATCATGCTATCAAATTGCTCTGCTAGTTCCACGGGCGAGGCCGGTTCTTGTGGGACAACCTCGACCGTGGTACTAGTGGGCCTTTCTGTGTCAACTTCTGCATCTTCCATTGGTTCCATGGTTTCGGCTTGCTCTTGGGGAGCAACCTCTTCTTCAAATGCTTCAGCTTCCATCTCCATCTCTTCCGGTTCCTCCTAGTCAACATAGTCATCTTCTCCTGCATTTTCCTCCTCCGTGGCTTCTGGTTCATCTTCCCTAGAAGCCATA
>SNQJ01S0045552.1:42063-73712 GCA_010110895.2 Picea sitchensis
CAAACACAGAGTTCATGCACAACAATTAAACACATAATTTAACATAACAAAAAAATAAAACACTTATCTTTTCACAACAGTTGTGCAACCGGTTGCTTGGGACAGAAGTTCCACCCAACCATATACTGAATTTTCCAAATATCAACAACCATTCACCCCTGACCTGAGGCTAGAAATCCACAAAAAATGGTGTTCTCTCATAGTCCACTCACAGCTCATAAAACTCTCAACCCAACTGATATTTTCTTACAACTATCTCGATTTTCCACCAGTTCTCTTCCTCTTGACCTGTCTAACCCAAGGAATGTACCGCTTCACCGATCTCAAACCCTCGATCATCCCATTTGTTTATTAGGGTCTCTTTTAGCACATGCATCTAGGAATATCTCAGCTGAGAACTCAAGGGAAACCGTTGCTAGGAAAAGTATTAGCAACACAACATCAACCACTTGTTGTTTCAGTGTGACTCACACAACAGTTCACTCTTCAGGATTGACAACCTGGCTTTTTATTTTTCCAACTCCAATTCGCTCCAATTACTCTCCAACTTTCTCTATAATTCTCCCTTCATGGCTGCAGCGATTTCCGGACATGTTTCTTGCTCTCTACTTGCTCTCCTGCACCAAAACTCAATGTCTAAAAACTGATGTGCCCCCACCCATCTGAATTTCCTCTCTTTGGCTTGTCTTCCTTGACTCACACTCTTCCCCAAGATAATTGTTCTCAAGCCCCATGTGCCCAATAAATTTGGGATGTGACCACTCACACCCACCCTCTTACATGTATTCAATGATTGTTTTAGGGAACACTCAATCGGAAATGGGAAGGTTCATACATAATAACAATTTTAGGGGAAAAAATGGGTTAAATTAATATACATGGGTATTTTCCCCTTAGACCCCTCTTGGCCATTATCCTAGACACTCCCCTCTCTTGTGGATTAATTCATCCCCCATCTCTTGTCGATATCCCCTTAGCAGTTGGCATCACATTTTTATTATTAAAACAAGGAAATACAATTAGCATATTACATTGTTTGGTTGTTACAATTTTCATTGGATACAAAGAAGGAATGAAAGGATATAAGCTCTGGGATCCTGCATCAAGGAAAACATTGTACAGTCGATATGTGGTGTTCATAAAAGTCAGAAGGAAGTCTAAGTCTGAAGTGATGGTTTAGACATAGAATAATCCAGAGGTGCAATTTGAACTGAGGAAAGAAGAAGCTAATTCGGATGAGTCTATTGAATCAAATAAAGAGGTGGAAAAACCGACCCTAGTTGTAAGGAGGTCAAAATGAGTAAGAAAACCATTCAAAAKTTATAGTCCACCCGAATTTCRTTATGCATTTGTGTTAACTGCGACTGGTGAATAGCCCAAGTYAGTCGAGAATGAAGTTGACTCAGCAGAGGGAAAACTATAGAAGGACACTATGGTTGAAGAGATAGAATCCTTGCATAAAAATGAGATATGGGATTTAGTCAAATTACCAAATATAAGAAATCTCATTGGTAGCAAGTGGGTATTCAAGAAGAAAATGAACATAGTAGATCAAGTCGAGAAATTCAAAGCTCGATTGGTAGCAAAAGGATATTCCCAAGTCGAAGGAGTCAACTTCGGTGATATTTTTTCCCCTATTGCAAAATTAACTTCCATTAGAGTACTAATGCCTCTAGCTGCAACATTTGACCTGGAAATAGAACAGATGGATGTAAAGACAACGTTCCTACATGGGGACCTAGAAGAATAAATCTACATGAAACGACCTAAAGGATTTGTAGTAAGGGGCAAGAAAGATTTGGAAATAAAATTGAAAATATATCTTTATGGTCTAAATAAATCACCAAGGATGTGGTACCAAAAGTTCAACACATACATCCATAGTTTGGGATTTGAGAGAATAAAAGTTAATCACTGCATATATTCCAAAGAAGACAGTGGGTGTTTCATATATGTAGCAAACTTCGTTTTGGGAATGGATATCAAGAGAAATCGAGCAACTAGAAAGCTCTGGTTTAACCAGAAGAAGTATATTGAAACAATCTTGAAACGTTTCAAAATGCATAATTGCGAACATGTGAAAGTGTCAATTCATGTGGGAGCAAGGATAATTGTTGAACAGTTCCAAAGGACATAGGAGGAAATATAGGACATGTCACATGTTCCCTATGAAAGTGTTGTTGGTAGTATATTGTATGTGATGGTATGCACTTGATCAGACATTGCCCATGCAGTGGGAGTGTTGAGTAGATACATGTTGACACCTAGAAAGGAGGACTGGACAGTTTTCAAGAGAGTATTCAGGTATTTGTGTGGAACAAAAGACTATGTTATATGCTACCAAGAAAAATCTGGAGGTGACAATGAATTAAATGTACATGGATGTGTTGACGTCCACTGAGATGGAGATATGGATCGTTGAAGGTTGACAAGTGGATATGTGTTCAAGATCTTCGGTGTAGCAATCAGCTAGATGAGTAAGCAACGAGCGTTTGTAGCCCTGTCAACAACAGAAGTTGAATACATGGGAGCCACTCATGGAAGAAAAGAATCAATGTTGCTACAAAGGCTGTGTTCAGGAATCAAGTTTGAGAAGAGAGCTATGAAGATAAGTTGTAATAGTCAAAGCGCAATATTTATGGCAAAAAATGCAACTTATCATTCCAAGACTAAGTACATTGATGTACAATACTCTTTTGTGAGATGTACAATATTCTTTGTAGTGAAAGTCTAAATTGAATAAATTGACAGCAAGTTGATGGTCGAGGTGGATTGACTGGGTAAAGTTGAAGTAAAATAAATCGAAAGAAATTCAAAGGTCAAGGCAGATCGACCGGGTAAATTTGAAGTCGAAGAAATCGACAGTAAGTCAAAGAGGTCAACTGACAAGAGGCCAACATGAGGGCGCATGGTAATCGACGGAAGACTAAATGGAGGTCGACTGGTWTTAGACTAGTAAACCAACTTAGAGTCAACTGTAATATAATCTCGAGATTCATGGGATTTGTAGCCAATGATCTACGAGGATATATAACCATTTTTGGGCACCTTTYTTTAGGGTTTTTCCTATTGTAAAGCTTATATATAAGGTGTGGTGTAATGATGTAAAAGCTAATGTTTAGAGAAATCATGTTAGACGTTGTTGGTCATGTAGATGTAATCTGAATTGACTACAGAGTTTTTCTTGTAGAAAGAAAGAAGGTATGATGTCGATTATGTATTAGGCGTAGACCAAGGTTATGCATGTAACCTTTTATTTTGAAGGAATAAGACAACAAGAGAGTAAAAATCTTAAGGAATACTAGTTTTCATGTTTGGGTTTCTAGGGTAAAATCTTTGTGTATTTTGTGTTTTCTTTGTTATTTACTTTCTTGATTAAATATTTCTTCCTCTCTTCTTCTAGGTTTAGTGTGGAAGTGTTCATCATTTCCTAACACTTTTTGGTGTGAACTATGTAAAAAAACATTAGAATCAACTCATCATATTTTCCTTGAATGTGAATATTCTAAACAGATCTGGCATATGGTGTTCTTGGAGGTGTATCATAAGATCTCTTGGCCAACAACATGCAAGTCCTTAGTGAGAAAATGGGGATCTGCGTATAAGAGCTCTTTCTATGGGAAATAGGTATTTCAGAGAGTCTAGAAAGCATCTTCTAAATTTGTTTGCTGGAAATAGTGGTTGGAAACAAATAAAGCCCTCTTCAAAAATAAATTTATCCCTCCCCCCTTCATTGCTCTGTTTGTTATGGGATAAATAATAAAATATATGAATTCTAAAATAATTAGAGTGGAACATCTTCAAAAATTGGAGCGGGAGGAAGAGAATTGGATGGCTAAATTAGATATCCAAGTGGTAATATCTTCAAAGATTCCATAATGATCACACTGGAAGCTTCGAGTTATAGAGGTGGAGTTTCATAATTGAATTTCCTCCCAATCAGGGTTTACCCTCTGTTTTGATGGGGCTTCAAAAGGAAATCCAGGGGAGGTAGGTGTGGGGGGGTATTGTATGGCCCCGAACAAATTAAAGAATTGGATTATTTTTGGAACCTTGGTATCTCTACAAATAATATTGCAGAAGCCTATGCAGTCTACCAAGGGGTCCAACTAGCACTTCAGAAGCAGCATACGAAGTTGAATATAGTGGGGGACTCTAAGAATACCATAAGATACTTCATCATTGGCTCCAATCCTAAGGAGATTAAGTTAAAGTCTCTCATAGAAAGGACCTGTATTTCTCTTTCCTACATCTTTGTCCAATTTTTCCACATTTTAAGAGAAAACAATAAGGCAGCAGATGAAATGGCTAATAAAGCCATTGGTTTAGCCCCTAGCACGTTGGGAGTTTGTTTGTAGGTAAGACAAGTAACCCCTCCCTAATGAAAGGGGCTAAGAGTTTGGGTGGAACCCTAGGGGTCCACATAAGGTGCTCTAGGAGGAGGGAGTGTGGCAGGTTGATGCATAAAGTGTCTCTTGGTTTCCTCTTCATGTCAAGTCTAAGACTGGTCATCATTTTGTCTCTTCGATGTGTGGCAAAGGCTCAGCTACTACCAGATAAGGTCATGGCGTAGGTGAAAACAAGGTTATCAACGTGTGGAATTTGTACCCGACCTCGTGGGAAATTAAGGAACGAAGTATGATCAKARCCTTATTCGGATTTGTGTGTGATGGATTTTATGGGGGCTGGGAGTGAATTAATGATTCAAGGGTATGCACATGTACAAGTTATGGTGATAGAATTTGTTAACAAGGTTGGTTGGGAGGGAGTGTCGTGTGAAGACATCAATGTAATATGTGGTTGTGACATGGAGAAGTAAGAGGATGAATGTATACTTATGATTTCTCCTGGTTGCATTTCATTTATAGCAAGAATTGATCTCTTAATCTCTAGTTGGGCGATCAATTCTTTAAGCAGTGAAAATTGGAAGTATAATTGTGTTCCAAGGCTTCCTCGACGAACCTTGAGTGGAAAATCAGCGTGTGGAAAAGCTCAGGTAAGTGTCGTTGACAATCTTTTGAATTACTTTGGTCATGAAGACAGTGGTTGTGAGTCTGTTGGCCAAGTTGCCAACTGGGTTGGTGGAATCCTGGTCTTTTCCTCCAAAAGTAACTAGAAATACATCCCTACGTATCATTTATGGTTCCTTCTGCTCTTCGATTGCATTTAGGATAATTGGAAGCTAGTAGGTTTTGTGGTTGGCGGTGTGGCGGTGTGGCGGCTTGACTTCAAGTTGGATTCAATATTAATCGCAAACACATGATGAAAGAAAAGAAGGTTAGGTTCTTGGTCCAGGCAGAGGAAGAAATGGATGATAATTTCTCTATAAATCAGAAGTTGGAAATCAAGATAAATTCCATCATCTCTACATTCCCATTTGCCTTAGGGACATTGGGACAACTTCAGGTGCTAATTGGGTAGCTACAAGATGAGGTGGACTACTTGAGAAGACATGGGGAATCTCTACAACATCAATTGATACAACGGGAGGTAGGGATGGAGTCACCAATCCATGCTAAGGAATCGGGCTACTCGCATAGGCTGGAGGAGAAGCAGAAGAGGTCATTGTCGGGTCTGAACATTGCAGTGGTGTCCTCAGATGAGGAATTTCTGAAAAAGGAAATAGTCTAAATGCATATTTTCCGAGATTGGCATGATTTGTTTTGCTATTAAAATACTTGATGTATTTTACTGGATTTACTGGATTTATTTTGTACTGTATGGCAATAGTTATAGGAGGTTATCGATCTAAAGGCAGGATATAGAAACATGGTTAACAACAGGACTATTGGAATTGAAATTTTGTTATGTTATGCTAATCAGTTCCTAGATTTTGTACTTAGCGGCTTAGGCCGTGCCCTTTTTAATGAATAAAAATTTCCGATCTTTGTTTAAAAAAATGAAAAAATTCCAGTACAATTCTTTATTTCTAAATTTAATCAAGTTTAATTTTTCAAGAGTCCCTAATAATGTGTAGAGTGTCCACTCAATACTTTGAATGTTTCAAAACTCCAGATAAAATTGATATCCAAAAATCTAATACACCACAAATTCAATTCTCTAATTTCTACCATTTTAAACATAAAATTTAATTGAATTGAACTCTTTATTTTTAAATATAAAACTTTAAAACTTTAATTAATAACTAAGTAACTTTGAAGTTTTTAAATATTATTTCAGAGTGAATTTAATTTTCCCAAATGATAAGATAATCAAGTTCATTTTTTTTGGTAAATTAATAATGTTTGCATCATATTATATAAAATGATTAAATATGAATCAAGTTCAATTCTTATTTTTGTTAAATTAATAATGTTGCATCATATTATATAAAATGATTAAATATGTCAAGGTAGATATCCTATAATGACAACATGATAGATTTAATTTTCTAATGTTTTAGTAAAAGACTTTAATTAATAGTTAAGATGGGTTTTGACGATTAAATTATATAATTTAAAATTTCAATAATATTTAATCTTCAACATGATAGAATTAATTTTCTAATATTTTAATAAAAAACTTTAGTTAATAGTTAAGATGGGTTTTGACGACTAAATTATATAATTTAAAATTTCAATAATATTTAATCTTTAATGATAGGTGTATTTCATCAAATTCAATTCTCTATTTTTTTATCATTTTTAAATATAATATTTAATCAACTTCGATCTTATATTTCTATATATATAATTTTAATTAATAATTAAACTATTAAAAAAAAATTCAAATAATTTTTTTCAATCAAATTAAGATTCTATATTTTCATATTTTTAAATATAGAATTTTAATTAATAATTAAGTTTGATTTTGAGGGGTCGCACTTGTGGGAGAGAGTCTTTACAATCTTAGAGGAAACAAGTTTGTTTATTACGTCTAGGGACTTGAGAATATCTTGAATAATTTAGTTGAGGCTTACTTGTTGTGGTGTGGTCTTTCCATTGCAAAGGATGAAGGTTTCAAGTCTATGATAGTATTTGGGGACAACATTGATTATCAAAGCAATGGTTCATCTAACCATCCCAAGGGGGGGGACAAATTAAAATCAACCATCTCTCGAATCAAGCGAATCTTACCACATTTTTCAATTAGGTCTTGTTCTACCACATCAAAAGGGAATTGAATGGAAAAGTGGATCATTGGGAAAAGGTTGCCTCCTCCTTAGGCCCAAGCATTCTAAATAAAAATGGAGAGTTAAGCTATAGCTTAATCCCATAATCTAGTGGACATTAATTAGCACTCCATCCAACATGCAAGCTCCGTTAATTAACAGTGGGATGTGTATAGGGGAGAACGACTAGAGGTGGCCTACTCCTCACTCCCATATGGTTTGGTAGGCCTCATCTACATTAAACCAATGTGCAAGTATGAATGATTGCATGAAATATGGGACAATGTTGACCCTGCACTCCACCTCGAGATGTTTCCTAGGCAATTCAACTTAGGTTTTGTTAAGTCTGGAAACTAGCAACGAATTTAGTGTTCTATCAATCGAGCACTGTGCATTTTGGAGTGGATGCGATGAGTCTTTTAGAGGGAAAATTTAGAGTTGTATGAGGGTTGTGATTTAGGGTCGAGTTAGGCTTCCAATGTTGGTAGCTTCTTGTGCTCTAACCAGGCATGCCTTGGTCTCTCGGCTTTCCTCTATGGGTTTCGTTGTCTTTGGTGTCTTTGAATTTGCAACTTGGAACAATTAGAGCGGGTTAATTTTGGAGTTTCTTTTCTTTCAATGGTTTGGAAATTACTCTTTCAATTTGGAGTTTTTTATTCTGGTTAATTGGCTAGTAGTCTTATCATGCCCATATTTTTTTTTCATTCACTTTGTAAGTGTGGAAGGAATCACTGAATCAATCATGGACAACAATGACATTAAAGAGGTCAGACGGGTTCTCTGCAGACATGAAGATATAAAACAGGGCAACAATAATGCACTAATGCTAATTTCCTCCAAAACTACCGAGCTTGAGCATGTCAATGCCATACACAATGCTAACATTATGAGTCTCCTTTAGAAACAACGAATTGACTCCCTAGAGGTTGAGTGTAACAGAGTTCACTTTTTGGTTCTCTCCCAATGTATGGACTCATCCTTTGCCTCCAATAATCATGATACGAAGAATTTGCTTCAAGTAGGGATAGTGGAAGATGAAACAGTGCATCAAATCTGTGATCCAATGGAGATAGAAGACACAAGTTCCCCTCATTCAAGCAAGTCAGGCAATGTCCATTTCTGATTGAATTTAAATGTTTTTTCAAGTTGTTTGTATTTTGTTTCAATTATGCTAAACAGGCCACTAATTGAAATAGGTGAAACTCTTATTTGGAAAACTTTAATAATTATAGTCATTGTTCTAGAAATATGTATAGCAATATTGCAATTTCTTAACTATGTAGAATGCAATGGCTGCTTGGACATAGCTATCTTTTGATTGAATACAAAATTTTGTTTTGATTTAAAAACAAATTGATGAAAATATTAAATCATATGATACAATCTAAATGGGTCTAAAGGTTAAGAACATGTGTTTCCTCCTTAAGAACATGTTCAAATCCAATGAGAGTTAGGGTATGTATTTATAAGTGAACATTTTATAATGAGAAAATAATCAAGTTCAATTCTTTATTTTTTTAAATAAAATTTTAGTAATAAATAAATTGGATTTGAAATTTCAATAAAATTAATTTAATGGAAAAAAGTGGAGTAAACAATTATTTCTAAATTGGTTAGATATTGTATCGTTGAATTTGCTGAAAAAATATATTCGTTATCTCTAAAACAGAATCTAAATATTAATAAAAACATGTTAACATTTTTATGATATTATATTAATAAACTTCATATATATATATATATATATATATAACATGTTACATTATTATATAAATATTATATCATTAAATTCCCCCAAAACAATACTCCATATGTATAAGAAAAAAATCTAGAATTATTAAAAACATGCCACGTAGCAGAGTGAAATCTAAGTCCTCGTCTGAGTGAAAACTTTGTATCTCATCTTGTTGAATTCTAAATCCTCATTTCAAAACAGGTTAATGTTCGAATGAAAGCTCTGAATCCTCATCTTATCGTTGATATAGTATAGTTCATAACTCTCTCTCCTATACTGCACATATGTATGAAGTACTCGTAAAAATAAATGGCACTTTCCCAAAAATATGAATTCATTTATCCTAAATTATCTGCCAACAAAGTGGGTACTATATGTTCTACACATTATTTCCCTGCAACAACTACTGCCAAGTGGCCTACAAACTTTCGTTAAATAGAAAACATATTGGATCAGACCAAGATCAGATTCAACAAATTTAGAATCAAACTTTCGCAAAACCAGAAATTTCAACTACAAGCGAAGGCAAAGCATTTACAGTTTTCGAATTTACAAGTGACGGAGACCTGAACAATCAAGTGGCCTCCAAGTAGTGTTCATTTATGACTGATTAAAAGACACACTGATAGTACATTTGATTGCCACACTTCCTGATTCAATTTGAGTGTAGACAAAGTATTTTGTCAAAATATTGAACACTGGAAACAAAATCATTCTTGATTGATGATACAAAGAATCTTGGATCACATCATATGATTCGCTTCAAACCAACCTAGAGTACAAGCCCAGAAGCTCCCTCAAAATCTCTGGATTGGGTTTCTCGAATAGGCTAAGAAAGTGGTCAAATGATGCACTTCCTCCCAACTCTACATATTTTGGTGCTGCTTGACAGGTCAGATGTGGAACAAAGTGCGATTCCATGCCTACTAAAATGCAAAACTTGTTAGATCATGGCAATATTAAGATCCATGTTTAAGCTGAAAAGGAATAATTAATCTTTGCATCTACAGAACTAAACTCTCACCAGAAATTCATTCTGTAGCAATCCTGTTCAAGCTTTGGCATAGCCTCTGCTTCTTCGCTTCCCAGTCAAAACTAGCAGACATGATAGAAATTTTGACCACCTGCCCTTGGGCTTAGTAACTTGTGATTCTTCTTCCCTCTTAGCAATTTGTTCCTTCATGTACTGCACAACAGCCTGTCACATGAAAAAATACTTGGTAATCAGCAACTTCAAAAAAGCAAAGAAATATGATCTGGATGGTTTGAAAGACCAAATATATATATTGAACCTATGACATTGTACATCACCTGAGCTCCCATTTCAGCTATATGCCTTAGAGGTTCTTCAAGAGGGGTCTCTTCCACTGTAAGAAGGCGAAGTTTATTAAGCATAGCAAAAGAATCCGGCAGAACCTTTATCTGATTGCTACTAATATCTAACTCCTCAAGCATTTCAAGATTGCCTATGGACCGGGGAAGAGACTGCAAGTCGGCAAAGTTCCTGCCAACGTTCAGTTTGACAAGACTAGTAGCAAAGCACAAGCTTTCAGGTATTGACTCCAATTCGTTGAAGCTCACATCAAGTTCTTTCAAACTCGATAAAGAAGCCATAGTAGTTGGCAGGCTCTTTATTCTGTTATAGTGCAGTGTTAGGACCTCTAAAGACACAAGCTTTCCAACTGCTTCTGGCAATGCTTTGAGGTGATTGAAATCCGCTCGCAGCTCAATGAGAGCAGTACATTGGCCAATTGTATATGGCAGTTCCTCTATCTCATTTGTCTCTACATTTAACCTTTTCAAGTTGGTCAGCTTCCCAATAGACTCTGGTAATGAGGACAGCTGGTTTGCACTCAGGTTAAGATTTCTAAGACTGGAAAGATCCCCAAATGAGGCAGGCAAAGCCCTCAAGCGGTTGCCATGTAAATCTAGATCAGTCAGGCTTGAGAGCTCTCCAATTGAATCAGGAAGACTGTACAATTGATTTGAGTGCAAATCTAGATTTGTCAACCTGGAAAGCCTTCCTATGGGACTTGGAAGTGTCACAATATGGTTCTCAGACAAATTGAGTTGGACAAGGCTGCTAAGCTTTCCAATTGAATCAGGGAGCCACTCAAGCTGTTCTATTAATCTTCCTTGAAGATCCAAACTCTCATCACCTTTCTTGGCAGCTGCTTCAATAAGGCTGGCAATTTTTATTAGACTGAGTTTTTGCCCATCGTTCCCTGTTTAAATCACCATCAAAACAATTACTAATTCAGGCACCTTGGATTCAGTTGCGAAAAAATGTGAAAAGTACATAAAATTCTCTAACAAGCACTATTTTGGCTGACAAATAAATTTGTGGCCAGTATTCATGCAGTCTTCAATCCCAAGTTCATGGAGCACGGTTCAGCCACCATTTCCAAAGGCTGGAATAACATGGTTTGCCTGGAAAACTGTAAAAGTAGAAAATAAAAGATCCTGACCTTAAATAATGAGATAGATTATCTTGAAAAGCTTATTTGAACTATAGGTTTGCTGGCTTGAAACTGGAATTTGTTTACCCTCAACTTCTGTGTTGAAGCCATACATATTATTGACCAAATAAGTCATATAGTTTTCTCACAACTTTACCATAAAAATTTCTCGGGAGAGGCTTAAAAGTACCTGGCTCATCCTACAAGACCGAAAGATTTGGAACTCTGTGTAAGATGTTGCATCTCTGTGGAAAGACTCCACAAACCCAGAAACCAGTAAATATGCTTCATATTAGAAATCAAGGAAACTGACATCTTCCCAGAAAAAGCCAAAGTTGCGATACAAAAACAAAAACAGAGATAATTGGTGATGTACACTGAGATAAAAAGAGCATCACTAAAATTAAAGAGAGAAGTGAGCAGATATCTGAAGACTCTTGATGCCCCATTTTAACAAAACCACCCACGGGCTATGAAATGAAAGGAAACTAGACGAATAGATTATGGCTTTAGCCTCTGAAATTGTTATAGAAGGCTCTGAGGTAGTTGAGGACTGGGAGAAATTCAATTCATTTTAGGGCCATTTCACACAGGTTGATATTGCAGACTAAATTAGAATGAAATTAGCTAAAGAGAGTAGCTTAACGCAAAACTAACAAAATTTCTCCGAGTATCTAACTGGGTACTTTCACACGGTGCGCAACCGCGCAAAATTCGGACAAAATTTCGGCTAACATAGAAAACAGTAACTGATGTAAAGCCAAATGACAAAATATGTTAAAGGTACATATGTTAATTTAACAAGAAAGAAACAGCCCTTGGACAGATTTGCTTTCACTGGACAGAATTCTTAACAGATCGCTGTGCAAAGGTGTGAATTAGTGGATGAATCAATAATTGAAATTATCTCAGTTTATCTACAAGTAAGAAAGGATTCTGGATTCTAAACCCATCTTTTCAGACATAAAATGAGTACATTCTTGCAAGACATTTTATCATTTTGTACCCAATATACTGAACTGACTTCCTACAAGCTTCAGATGAAAAATTCAGTCATGAAAAAATGTAGGGGTAAATTACTTGGAAGGATTTAACTTGCTTCCCTCGAAAAGGAAAACAAAGAACCGAACATTTTATCAAGAAAATGAACCAACCTGTTCCAGAAGAATGCTTTGCAAAGGAAATTGGCATCGAAACTTTGTCTGTTTCTGATCCTAAATTTCCCATTTCCGAATGTGACACTTTTGATTTTTGGATAAAACTATCATCTTTACTGTACTCTGGCATACTGCCCACCTCCTGTTTTTTCTTCACTTCTGACTGTTTCAGAAAACACTCTTCACCATTCCCGAGCCCTCGAACTCCATTTGGATGAAAAGATGGGACTGCAGAAGGCCTTGAATTACCTTGGTCAATGTGAGAAAGAGCCCCAGAGGCCTTTTGCAGCAAATCATCAAACAGGCAATGGGACTGCTCCAAATCAAGAAGGGCTAATGCTTCACCTTTTTCCTCCTTGCTCTGCAGACAAATGAGATTCTTCTGCATCTCCTGCAACACAGAGAATAATTCTTCTGGTACATCAGGGGGTTTGGGTTGCCGCTGAACCATTTCTAAGCGAGACTGTTCTGTCTTTTGCACATCNTCACCTTTTTCCTCCTTGCTCTGCAGACAAATGAGATTCTTCTGCATCTCCTGCAACACAGAGAATAATTCTTCTGGTACATCAGGGGGTTTGGGTTGCCGCTGAACCATTTCTAAGCGAGACTGTTCTGTCTTTTGCACATCCTTTACCAGGGCAATGGCAGCCTCAACTTCCTCGAGACTAGGCCTGGGAGGTAGAGATCTATGCAGTCTCATAATCTCATCTACTATCTCATCCACAGTTTGCACTGATCTGGCCATCGTTAAGTACCACCCCAAAAAATACTTCAAAAAGCTTCAATTACTTTTTTCCCTTGTACAGTTCATGGATCAGTCTCAAACATCAATATATAGTACACACACAAAGAAGCTCAATGACCAGAAATCATACTTAAACCAAAGATTTTAAATGAAACCTAAAAAGTCTGGAAAGCAAACCTGAAATTGTTTTTGTTCGAAGTAGTTAACAAGTTCACTCATATTGCAGCTTGTATTAACAAAAAACTGTTTAGCAACAACCAACYGATACTAAAACTAGCCCATCAACCAAACCATGATCAAAGTAGATTTTTTATCCAAAACATGGCTACCCAACAACCAAAACAAGGCGYCTGAATAAAAATCTAAAGTGCTCAACAACAAGACTGATACCCAATCCCGGGAGGTCACCCATCCCAGTACTACTCTAGCCCAAGCGCGCTTAACTGCGGAGTTTTAATGGGATCCGGTGCATTAACGCTGGATACCAAAAACTGAATGTTTCAATCATAACCCAAGTGCCCATGAATCAAACAAAGAAAAAACTCAGGTGTCCCCAATTGCGAAAACCCAGATTCACACCAGACTTTCTTTGTCTTTTCAAATTCATCAGCCTCATTCCCAAATTCATCAGCGCTTCAAATCCTTGGAGGGAGACTCCAGTAACATTTTCTCTAGACAGACAGCAAAAATAAAATTCACTTCCTATATATTCTCCACCAAAGGCTCCTCACTTTTTAACAAAACCAACAATTAGAGCTCACAGAATCATTTCCAAAAAATCCAAAACCACCACTATATCACTTCACTGTTCACTTCACCATGACTGTATGCCAATCAATCAGACAACTTTTCGATTTGGATGGCCCTGCAAATACTCCAAAAAGATCACTATGACAGACATATAGGCCTCCACTCTCCTTTGTAATATTATCTACTCTACCATTCCGATTTTTCTCAATATTCTCTGCAAATGTCTGTCTGTATACACGAAGGCAGAGCGTCCAGATGATGAAGTAAAGTAGGTGGTTATGCCTACATTGGCAATGCCCAGTTCCTCTAGAACGTTCGTGTGAATATCATCAGATCAATAAATTCCCACTTTCAATCAATATTATATAAAAACTAGATTGCAGTTGCGCCTCTATCCACAGATAGCAACAGTAATTAATTTATAATTATTAGTTTCGTTCCAATCAGGTATCAATCCATTATTACCACCTAACAATCCCACTCTAGAACAACAGAACAGTGCAGTAGAAAATATACAGTGTGTATATGCTAGTGGAGTGATATCTTATGCTAATTCAGGATAGATATTGTCTTTACGCTACAATTTTATATTGGAAGATCGCCCATCTTTACACTATAAACATAATATATTATAAAATGAAATTAATTAATTAATATCGATTTCCCCAAAAGTAAGCAAGATTATATAATTATAAATGCTACGTTGAATGCCTCCTCAGACTATAAAAATAGAATGCCAGCTCATTCCCTCTACACACCTTTTGTTTTGCCATTACGTTGCCCCAAAAACTGTCAGAGATTTTTACGCTGACGTGTCCAACATGGTGGGTCCCGTTCTTTGGTGCCAGCGGGATCGTACAGCCGACTAGTTAAAATCCAGCTGGAAAACTATTATAAAATATTTCAAGCTATTGGGTAGAGTAGGGGAAGTACCAAGGATGAATACGTAATATTATCTCTCATGTAATGTAATTTCGCTTTTACTTTTACCTTCTTTGAACACTGGTAGCCTGAGGCCGCGGTGAGAATGACGTTTTTTTTTCTTATTTTATAAATATGCATAGAATCTAGGTTTTTATTTTAAATATGATATTTTTTTCTGTCTATTTATGTATTTACTAGAATGTTCCATTTTCTACTAGTAAACTAAAATTTTATAATTTTGATTGCGTATCTAAGTTGGCAAACTGAAACTTCATAATTTCTACTACATTTTAGGTTCTGAATTTACCTGGAAACTTCATAAACCTTCTAAACCACATTTTAAGCAGTACACTTACATTTTCGAAATGATAAAATTGTATTCCGAAATGGTAAAACTATTTCATAATTTTAAAAAAAAAACATCATACTCATTCACTTTTAGAATGGTGATGTTCGTATTTAATGAAATATATAAATTTAATAAATTACTAGATATGTTGAAAGATAATTGTATATAAATAAAGTGTTGAAAATGACAAATAATATGTACCTAGTTTTAGTTTTAATAGGTTTCTTGTTTGAGGAGAGAGAGTGTATTTTCCTTACTCATGGGTTTCAAACTTTGACCCTACCATTATGTCTATTATCAAAATGTTATATGTTTGTTTTATTCATTTATTTTATATTTTAAAATTTTACGAAGATGATTATTTTAGATATATATTTAAAAATAAATTTTGATTAAATTAAATTGGGTTTATTTACATATATTCTAATATGTATTGAGATTGACATTAATTAGATTTATCTAACAAGATAACATTAAAAAAGGAAGATTGTGGATGAATTCAATTTTTTAATTATGAGAATAAAAAATTTAGATGTTAAATTTATTACTAAATAAGATTTTTTAGAATTCTTGTTTCCAAGTGTAAGCTTATTCAAAAAGGAAAAAAAAAAAGATCACAAACCAAAATTAAAAAGGCAAGAATCATGTGAGAAACCATTTTTCAATGATGAAGCTCACCAAAAGATAGAAAATAGACAAACACTAGAGAAGGATATCACTTTTTTGGTCATAAATGCAAATTGATAAATCAAATATCCTCTTGAGAATATAGAAGACAGAATTATTAGGATCCCCTTTAAGGGTGGTAGTTGTAAATGAAGTGACATTATAGAGAATGAAGAGAATTCATGAATCACAACACTCTAAAAATTAAATCTAAATTTTAAAAATTAAAATTTAGATTAGTTTGATTTGGATAAAGAGTTAGCATTTTATCCAAATTCTAAAAATTAAAATTTTGATTTATAATTAATTCATGTGAAATTTTATCTAAGAAAATGAGACCTTCCAAAGTGAATATTCTTCATAACTCAAAAAAAAAACTCAATTAATAATTAGCTCATAAAAAATAAGTAGAATTTAAAAACGAATAAACAAAATAACAATTTTTCCTCTTAACTATTTCAACTAAATTAGCCACTCTACTCAAACCAAACCATGGTTATAGAATGAGCATTTTCTCCTTAAAATAATTAAACCATGGTTATAGAATGAGACTTTTCTCTCCATTAATAATTAGCTCATAAAAAAATAAGTATAATTTAAAAATGAATAAACAAAATACAATTCTTCCTCTTAAAGATTCCAACTAAATAACTCATTCTACTCAAATCAAACCATGGTTATAGAATAAGCATTTTCTCTCCATAAAATAATTAAACCATGGTTATAGAATGAGCCTTTTCTCTCCTTAGAATGATAGACCATACCTTGGTCTTTTCACAAGTTAGTACTTAATAATGTGAGTGCAAACCAAGCATGGTAGAGAATGTCCACCTAATCCAAAAAAATAATTGTATTAATTTGAGAGAAACCATGATATGTAAACATGTGATTTTGGGTCTCACCGTTGTAACACATGTCAATCAATTTCAATTTTTGAAAGATCATATTTGTAGTCATTGTTTTCTTGTAAAAAATACCTTATGGAGTGTTCTCATAAGGGCATGAGGATCTAATCACCACTTTTTGATAGCAAGTTATTATCTGATATGACAAATCACCTAATGGACATGCCAAGTTGTTATGCACATTATGTTATATATTTGTCTTTTATACACTTTGTCTTTTATAAGGCTTGTTGCCTCATTTGTATGAGAATGCCCCATAAATGAGTGGAAGTTTTCCATAGTCATTTTTTAATGATTGATGGTTAAAGGGTACGTACGCCTTTGGGTAACGAGCTTCACTTTCCCATACTTAAAAAGAGGAGAAAAAACTATTCAATGAATTACAAAATCATTATGATCATTCCATTGATAGTAAGNCATTCTACTCAAATCAAACCATGGTTATAGAATAAGCATTTTCTCTCCATAAAATAATTAAACCATGGTTATAGAATGAGCCTTTTCTCTCCTTAGAATGATAGACCATACCTTGGTCTTTTCACAAGTTAGTACTTAATAATGTGAGTGCAAACCAAGCATGGTAGAGAATGTCCACCTAATCCAAAAAAATAATTGTATTAATTTGAGAGAAACCATGATATGTAAACATGTGATTTTGGGTCTCACCGTTGTAACACATGTCAATCAATTTCAATTTTTGAAAGATCATATTTGTAGTCATTGTTTTCTTGTAAAAAATACCTTATGGAGTGTTCTCATAAGGGCATGAGGATCTAATCACCACTTTTTGATAGCAAGTTATTATCTGATATGACAAATCACCTAATGGACATGCCAAGTTGTTATGCACATTATGTTATATATTTGTCTTTTATACACTTTGTCTTTTATAAGGCTTGTTGCCTCATTTGTATGAGAATGCCCCATAAATGAGTGGAAGTTTTCCATAGTCATTTTTTAATGATTGATGGTTAAAGGGTACGTACGCCTTTGGGTAACGAGCTTCACTTTCCCATACTTAAAAAGAGGAGAAAAAACTATTCAATGAATTACAAAATCATTATGATCATTCCATTGATAGTAAGGGTGAGGATTCTTAAAAAGAGCCTTTGGGTAACGAGCTTCACTTTCCCATACTTAAAAAGAGGAGAAAAAACTATTCAATGAATTACAAAATCATTATGATCATTCCATTGATAGTAAGGGTGAGGATTCTTAAAAAGAGGAGAAAAAACTATTCAATGAATTACAAAATCATTATAATCATTCCATTGATAGTAAGGGTGAAGATTTTGGGAAATAAAAAATTAAGAAAAAAAAATATTAAAAATAAAAAGTTTAAATGAGTAAAAGAGAAATATATATATATATATAAGGACAAGGATTGTGGAAAAAAAATTACAAAGAAATAATCTAAAAAAATAAAAAATAAAAAATCATGAAAGTAGAAGTTAAGTTTATCAAAGCATTGTCATCCATTATTATTCCATTACTTAGAGATGTAATATAATAGATTTAGGATATCAAAGATGAAGAAATATGATATTTACTTTTTAAATTTAAGATATTTATAATGGTAATTAAATTATGAATTTCTTTCATGATAATTTCTTCGTGAGTTTCTTTTTCTTTGTTGTAACAAATAAACTCAATTTTTACTAATATGTTAACTTTCAACTAGCTATCATATCAATAACAATTTGAATGTATGATAAGAAAAGTTTAAGATTTTTCATTTGGTTACTGTTTTTAGATTTTTCATTTGGTTATCGTTTTTAGATTTAGTATGGCTTTTTAAAATAATAATAATAATTTAATTTAATTGTAAGGTTATAATGTAGTTAAATATTAAATTGATGTATGAGATCTCCTTGTTTGTGGGGCAAGGGATCTCCTCTACACAATAATTTGATTGTTTAGTATCAAATTTCTAATTAGATTAGGTCCATTGTGATAAGGTTAGAAGGATAGGTGCTTCCTCACAAGTGGGACCCTAAAAAATACGAGTGTGTCTCCAAACATCTTGCCCCTTGCTATGTCATAAGTTATTGGTATATTTGGTCTGTGGGTTGTTGAATATACCCTTGGATTGTAGTGGTAGCTAGTAGGTTTGATCCCAAACCTAGCCTAGGTCACTCTAATGATTTATCAATTCCCATGGTTAAAAAAAACATCACTATGTTTATAATTAATGCTTTTAAATTCTTTCAATAAGTGGTACTTTTCTTGTTTGAGATGATCTTCATCCAAAATTCTTAAGGCTTTAATGACAAGGATGTTAAGGATTCCCATTTTTTTTACAAGGTGATAATGCAAAGTTGCATGGGGTATTTCTATGAATTTTCTTCATAAAAAACCGATGCACCAAGGTCCTATCAAGTTGAAATATCCTTGATCCCATTGATCGGGATATCTACTACGGATCTAGTGCTCTGTCTCACAGATCCGATACACAGGGGGTTTCTGAATGCGTTTTATCCTCAGATCTGATACTCTGGGGGTTTCTAGATGCGTTTTAGTTATGTGCTTGAGATGTTTTGTGGTTATTGCATGTGCATGTTATATGTTATGGTTTAAACAGTATATATATGATGCATGCGGAAATAAGGAACATCAACCGCCCAATAATATGTATTATGAGATTCAAGCATGGAAATACAATGAAAAACTGGAAATATAGAAGATAGTCTTCAGTTAGATCTCATGGATCGTCATTGGAATACAAGAAAATAACATAAAATACCCGTGATCAGAAGATGAAGGCAGATCTCATGCATGCACGGATAGATCGACAAAATCGACGGTTCCAGAGAAGCACGGTAACCACTACAAACTGGAAAACTCATCTAGAGGTTATACCCGTCAGAATGAGCAGGAAACTATCCCAATAGAAGCGCCATGGCCTCTAGAATGATACCGGTGATTGTCGGATGACAGATATGGCCTCTGATGCTCAGAATCTCATCCCCCGGGGGTCTGCACACCTCCTATCTTTCTAGATGCACCCCAAATGATTACACCAATGGAATCGGCTTCTATAGGACTCAAAATGATTGCCTCACCAAATGCGGAACTGGGTCAGAAGGGTTTCCCCAAATCTGCTCTGATGTTCCATCTATAACCCTAATTGTCCTTCCAAAAGAGCTACGCCCGAAATGGCTGAATGATGTTCTCTGAAAGATTCCACTGTCTGAATCTGATGGAAAGTAGCTCAATTTATGCGCCCTAGTTGGATCTCAACTAGGTTGGAAGAAAACTGCAATCTGAGCTCTGATCTCGTGCAGCTACACAAACCCTCTATCTGACTTGTGCCCCCACTGGCTGAGTTGTGCAACACTGATAACTGGATACTCCTGAATAGCACGGTGAAATACCTGGATGGTATCTCCGATGGGCTAGGGCGTGTCTCTCAACACCGAAACCTATCAATGGTGGTGGTTTCCTCCAGAAATCCACAAAACAGTAGAAGTTGAATCTCTTCCTCCTCTGGGAACTCTCAACATCAAATCATAACAATGCATAATGAGGAATTAGGTCAAATTCACCCCTTTATACTCTTCTCGATCTAATTCACCATTGACCTCCTTAAGCTAGGCGCTTTTCCTCCTAAGGTGAATAATTAATTAATTAATTCCCCCTTTAGCACCTTTTCGTTCTAATTCTTCGTTGACTTAGGATTAAGTGACTTTTCTTATGCTTTATTGGCTTAATTCATCGTTTAGCCACCAAATCACCCTTATTTCTCCCTTTTGTTCCATGTTTGTGCCTTACTATAGTCTACGGGAACACATAGACTACTAAGTCACTCCCTACTAGCCTACTCTTAGGGATGGGACATCATATTCTCCCTTCCCGAGATTGCTTGTCCTCAAGCAACATCAATCTTGGGTGCTGCAAAATATGCTCTCCCTCCCATGTGGCATCCTCCACTGGAAGACCCCTCCATCTAACCAAGCACTCCCTGATGACCTTGATCCTCAACCTGCGCTCTCTCTACTCTAGTACCTCCTCCGGCACTAGCTCCAACTGGCCCTCCTCATCCAAGGGTGGCAACTCCTCTGAAATACTAATCTGTTGTCCCAAAGCCTTTTTAAAGCAAGAGACGTGAAACACGTTATGAATCTTGCTACCCTCTGGTAGCTCTAGCTCTTATTCCACCTAGCCTATCCTCTTGATGACTCTGTATGGCCCATAAAACTTTGGCTTCAGCTTCTCTACTCCGCTCCTCTTCAAGGAGGATNTCTGTTGTCCCAAAGCCTTTTTAAAGCAAGAGACGTGAAACACGTTATGAATCTTGCTACCCTCTGGTAGCTCTAGCTCTTATTCCACCTCGCCTATCCTCCTGATGACTCTGTATGGCCCATAAAACTTTGTCTTCAGCTTCTCTGCTCCGCTCCTCTTCAAGGAGGATTGTCTGTATGGCTGTAATCGCAGAAAAACCAAATCCCCTACCTCGAAATTGTGCTCAACTATGTTTCGGTCTGCATAGATCTTCTATTGGTTCTGAGTCATCTGCAAGTTCTCCCTCACTGCCTGCAGAATCCTCTGACTCTCCTCCACCCAATCTTTGGCCCCCGAGACCCTGTTGTCCCCAAACACAGTCTCCATAAAGGAGGGTGCATCATATCCGTACAATGCCCTGAACAGTGACATCTTGATAGACATATGGTAAGTTGTGTTGTAGCAATACTCACCCATGTGTAACCATCTCACCCATGTGTGTTGTTGCCCCCCCACATAGTTCCTTAGATACCCCTCCACCCATTTGTTGATGATCTCTATCTGTCCATCTGTCTGTGGGTGGTAGTTGGTACTCGTACCTAGCTCTGTGTCTGTCAACCTGAAAAGCTCCTGCCAAAATGCACTCATGAAGTGCCCATCTCTATCACTGACTATATGCCTGGGTAAACCATGCAACCGAAATACCTCCCTAGAAAACAACTCTCCTACATGTATGGCCTTGTAGTCCGTGGGTATGGTAAAGAAATGTGAAAATTTGGTCATCCTGTCGACCACCACAAATATATAGTCCCTGCCCTGCACTCGAGGAAGGCCTGTAATGAAATCCATAGAAATGCTCTCCCATTTCTGCTCCGGAATGGGTAGAGGTTGTAGAGACCCTACGGTGTGTGTCTGCTCGGACTTGTTCTACTAGTAAGTCATGCACTCCCAGATGTGTTTCAGCACATCATCCTTGAGACCCTTCCATGAGAATCTCTCCTTGATCTGCCTATATGTTTTGAAGTACCCCTGCTGCCCTGCTGTAGGCGAATCATGACACACCTTCAAAATTTTCCCCTTCGAGGTAGATTCTGGAACTAGGTAGATCCGGTACTTGTAGAAAATGACGTCATCAAGAACCCGGTATCTATCATCAATCACCTGTCCATCCATCACCTCACAAGCAATTTTTTTATTGGAATAGTCCACCAACAAATGAGCTTTCCAATCTGTACAAATGTCCATCATCAAACATCCTACTGGCCTCTTGGACAAGGCATCTGCTACGATATTTCTTTTCCCCTTGACATATTCAATTTCAAAGTCAAAGGCTTGGATCTTTGAGACCCACTTTTGTTGTCTCTTGCTAAGGTCTTTCTGATGTAGGAAATACTTGAGACTGTTATGATCAGTCTTCACTACAAATCTACTACCTACCAGATACTGCCTGAATTTGGTTAAGGAATGCATGATTACTAGCATTTCCTTGTCATAAATAGGATAGAGTATCTCTGACTCGTTGAGCTTCCTGCTCTCAAACACAATGGGGTGGCCCCCCTGTATCAAAACTACTCCAATCCCCACCCCTGATGCGTCGCACTCTAAGACAAACGACTGCGAGAAGTCTGGAAGGGCTAGAACAAGGCATGTGCTCATAACCTCCTTCATTTTGTCAAATGTCTGTTGTGAATCCTTTGTCCAATGAAAAGCACCCTTCTTGGTCAAGTTTGTGAGTGGTGCTCCCAACTGTGAAAATCCCTTGATGAACCGCCTATAGTAACTGCACAACCCAAAGAATCCTCTTAGCTCCATGAGGTTCTTGGGCATGGGCCAATCCAAAATGGCCTTGATATTTTCCTAATGAACTTGTACTCCCTGCTCACCGATAATATGCCCTAAGTACAATAGTTCTCTCATGCCAAATTCACATTTGGACTCCTTGGCATATAATGATTGTGCCTGCATAATATCCAAGACCTCCCCCAAATGTGTCAGTTTCTCATCCCATGTCTTGTTGTAGATCAATATATCATCAAAGAATACCAGAAGGTACTTCCTCAACTGTCCTCTAAAGATATGGTTCATGCAAGACTGGAAAGTGGTTGGTGTGTTGGTCAATCCAAACGGCATGACCAAGAACTCAAAGTGTTTGAATTGGCATCGGAATGTTGTCTTCTCAATGTCCTACTCCCTGATGTTGATATGATGGTATCATGACTATAGATCAATCTTAGTGAAGAAAACTTCCCCATGTAACTCGTCCATCAACTCATCTATGCGTGGGATGGGGTATCGATTCTTGATCGTTTTTTTGTTGAGCACTTTTTAATCGATACACATCCTTAACGTCCCATCCTTCTTCAATACCAGAATGATTGAAGATGCAAAAGGACTCATGTTGGGCCTGATGTGCCCCATTGCAAGCAATTCTTTGATTGCTTTCTCAATCTCATCCTTGAATTTCTTGGGGTGCCTATAGGGTGATGTGATCATTGGTGTAGCTCCTACCTCTAACTCAATCGTGTGCTCAAATCCCCTGTCGAGCGGTCTACCTGGTGGTATCGACCCAAATATTGGCTCATACTGACCCAGAAGCGCTCTGATCTATGGGTGGTAATGATCCCTACCCTCTGAATCCTTTTGTGTGGTGATCAAACACTCTGTTGCATAAACCACATCACCATGACGAAATATTTGTTCCATCCTCTTTGCTGATACGGCTCGAGGTGCCCCTGTAAACATGCCTCTCAGCACAACTCTCGATCCACTGACATCTTTGAAGCTCATGGTCAACGTTTAATAGTTGAACCCAATCTCCCCTAATGAATATAACCATTGTACCCCCAACATGACATCTATATCTGATAGGTCAACTACATAGAAGGTGTTTGTCAAGGTGTAGTTGCCTAGTTTGACCTCTAGGTCTGGGATCATGTCCAAACATGTCATCATGTATCCATCTACCACTACTACGTGGAATCCCTCAAACTCCTCAGTGCGTAACCCCCTCCTGGATACTAAGGACACATCTATGAAGGTTGTCATGCGCTGCCCCTGTATAAGGCTCTTGAGCCTGAGAGTGTTGTACCTGGGTACTCCCGAAAGGGTAGCTATGGTTCCCCCCTTCACTTCTCTACGAGGTTTTGTCTCCTCCTTGACATGTGCCCCTGCCGGTATCTGAGGTTTCTTCGACTACTGCTCTGACTCCTGAGTGGTCTCATCCTCTGAATCATTGTCTGCCTATGCCCCGATATCCTCATCCTCTTCCTCACTGCCTGATTCCACTTCAATGTAGTGGAGTTGTCCCTTTCCTAGACATGTATGCCCTGGGACCCAAGGGTCTCTACAAGAGAAGCAAATCTTCTTCCTCATCAACTCTCGTCTCGTATCATCATCCAACTTGGGCTTACCCTTCCATTCCCTTTGAGGATTCTTTTGATCCTTGTCTCTCTATGGTACAAAGAGTTTGGTAAAGGGTTTAGTTTTTGGCATGGAGTCTACCAAATATCTAGTGCGTCAGATGAAATTTTGCAAGGTGTGAGGTCGGTATGCCTTCACCCATCCTTTCAAGGGTTCTGTGAGCCCTTCTGTGAATAACATGATCAGTCGAGGCTCATATATATCTATCACTGCCACTGCTACCCTATGAAACTCTGAGATGAATGTCTTTGTTGTGCCAGTTTGTCTCAACTGGGATAGATCTCTGAAATGGATATTTGGATCCTACGCATCAAATCTATCCATGAGTCTCTATGTGAACTCTCTGTAGGAGGTGATGCAACTGTGGCCCAATGTCACCAATCCATGATACCACCACTCGTGTGCCTCACCCTCCAAGTGTAAGGTAGCGAAACTAATGGCTTCTGACTCAGTCATCTTGTTGAGCTTGTAGTCGGTGTCTAGCTTCTATACCCAAGCTCTAGTGGTGCATTTGGACGATCTGTCGAAAGAAGGTATGGTGAGTTTACCAACTTTTCAGATGAAGTCAATGTTATTCCCCTACTGCTGCTGCGACCCTCCTCTATGTGACTCTCTGGGGCGATTCCTGAGTCTGAGTCCACAATACTCGACTAAGGTCATATCCTGATGGAAGTCACGACCCAATGTTGCATACTCCCTCCGATATTCTACAATGTCCTTTACATGAGTGGGTGGTCTCTATGCTATTGGCATATGTGTTGCTATCGGGGCTGCCCTATGGAAACTGGGAAACAAAGGTCGGGGATTCCTACTCGCAGAGGTGTATGTGCGAGTGGGTGACTGGGGTCTACTGCCTGCCCCTGAGTTCCCCTGTATTGCATGTGGGTCTTGTGTGCTCGGGATGCCCACCATAGCCAATCTATCACCCACCTGAGCCAAGGACTGAGATATATCACTGATAACTTGCCTACTGCGGCCTCTGGTTCGATGGGGGCCTTACCACTGCCCTGTGGTTGCTCATATCTGTCTCCTAGCATCCTTTCTGCCTCTTGCTCAGCCTCACACTTTGCCCTTCTCTCTGCTTCTTTGTGTGCCTCTTCCTCTTCCTCTGAACTGGGAGGGAAAGGAGGAAAGTCAGGCCTAGGCCTTCTTTCCTTACGCCTGTTGTAAGTGACATATTCGTCACTTACGTGCTCATGACCATCTGGGTCTTCTGCTATACTCATCATCTTTAGTCACAGGCTAGCAGGACTAAATCTTTGTTACCACTAAAATATCCCTGATCCCGTTGATCATGATATCTACTATGGATCTAGTGTTCTGTCTGACAGATCTGATACACTAGGGGTTTCTAAATGCAGTTTATCTCTAGATCTGATACTCTGGGGGTTTCTAGATGCATTTTAGTTATGTGCTTGAGATGTTTTGTGGTTGTTGCATGTGCATGTTATATGTTATGGTTTAAACAATATATATATGATGCATGCGGAAATAAGGAACATCAACCGCCTAATAATATGTATTATGAGATTCAAGCATGGAAATACAATGAAATACTGGAAATATAGAAGATAGTCTTCAGTTAGATCTCATGGATCGTCACTAAAATACGAGCGAATAACATAAAATACCCGTGATCAGAAGATGAAGGTAGATTTGATGCATGCATGGATAGATCAAAAAAATCGACGGTTTCGGAGGCACGATAACCGCTACAAACTGGAAAACTCGTCTGGAAGGTTATACTCGTCGGAATGAGCGGGAAACTATCCCAATAGAAGCGCCTTGGCCTCTAGAATGATACTGGTGACTGTCGCATGACAGATCTGGCCTATGATGCTCTGGATCTCGTCCCCTGGGGGTCTGCGCACCTCCTGGATTTTTGGATGCACCTCAAATGATTCCACCTACAAAATCGGTTGCTATAGGACTCAAAACGATCGCCTTGCCAAATGCGGAACTGGGTCGAAAGGGTTTCCCCAGATCTGCTCCGATGCTTCGTCTTTAACCCCAACTGTCCTTCCAAAAGAGTTGTGCCCTAAATGGATGAATGATGCCCTTTGAAGGATTCCACCGTCTGAATCTGATGGAAAGTGGCTCAATCTATGCGCCCTGGCTGGATCTCAACTGGGTCGGAAGGAAACTGCAATCCGAGCTCTGATCTCATGCAACTACACAAACCCTCTATCTGAATTGCGCCCCCACTGGCTGAGTTGCACAACACTAATAACTGGATACTCCTGAATAACACGGTGAAATACTTAGATGGTATCTCCGATGCACTAGGGTGTGTCTCTCAACACCGAAACCTATCAATGGTGGTGGTTTCCTCTAGAAATCCACAAAACAGTAGAAGTTGAATCTCTTCCTCCTCTCGAAACTCTCAACATCAAATCATAACAATGCATAATGAGGAATTAGGTCGAATTCCTTCCTTTATACTCTTCCCGATCTAATTCACCATTGACCTCCTTAAGCTAGGTGCTTTTCCTCCTAAGGTGAATAATTAGTTAATTAAGTCCCCCTTTAGCAGCTTTTTGTTCTAATTCTTTGTTGACTTAGGCTTAAGTGTCTTTTCCTATGCTTTTTGGCTTAATTCATCGTTTAGCTACCAAATCACCCTCATTTCTCCCTTTTGTTCCCTGTTTGTGCCTTACTATAGTCTACAGGAACACATAGACTACCAAGTCACTCCTTCCTGGCCTACTCTTGGGGACGAGACATCACACAAGTCTATTAGTAACCAACATATCAAAAGAATGGATGCCTCCATTTTACTCTACTTCATGATAATTTGATCTGTCATGTCCAACTATTTAAACGCCTTTCAAATTACTCTATTCCATGTAATCACTTAACAATATCATCTACAAACATCTTCTACCATGTAGGTTTGAGATGGTAAGATTGAAAAGCTTTTCTCTCAAAATACTCCATTGAATATTTTGGTGGAAAGTGAACAACCCATAACCACATCACTTGTTTGTTCATAATTTTTTTTTGTGAGAACTTAAAAATGTGAAGTAGAGACACACTTTTACTAGTTTAATTATCGAGTAAACATCATTTATAACTTACTCCACTTCATCAAGGAGAACAACATCAAAACTCACCTAACCAAGGTGCTTAAGGATTCACCCTTCCATTTTAATCAAGCAGACAATCAGTTCCACGAGTGGTTTAAGTAGATTGGCTACACGCTTGCAAACTCATAGGTAGGTGAGCAAATCATGTTTACTCTAGGTTAAATGAAATGCCTTTTTTTTTAAGTGGATTTTTCCTAATCCATAAATTTTTGGAATTGAAACGTTAAAGATACGATGTTTCTTGATATTCTTGTTCTTATTTATATTTGATTGGATTTTTTTATTTCTTTAACCATCTTATTTATTAGATTTTTATCAATTTTTATGGTGTAGTTTAAATGCATATTTAGTTATGTGTTGTTGGTGAAATCATAATTTTACAGTGTTCAAATCATGTTTTTGAATGCATAAATTAATTAAAGGTCTTCAAAAATCCTAAAACACTAGTTATATGCAATTTCAATAACTGAAATTTGCAATTCCAACTATTTTTCTAAATTTCTGACCAACTTTTGAATGAAATTAGTTGAAAAACTATCCAAAAAATAGTAAAAAAATAGAACATTTAAACTACCTGATTAATATTTAGAATAACTACTATGTCATTATTAGTTATCAATTTTCTCTTATGAAAAATTTAACATGTTTTAGAAAATAAATTAATATATAAATAAACTTTATTTATTTTAAATTTAAATTATAATACAATAATCTATTCATTAAGAATTCAACATATCACTAATAAAAATACTTCTACATAAAAAAAAAAATAACAATACATTTTAATTGATTAAAATTTTAACATAAAACACTCAATTTTAAAAATACCCATAATAAAATAAATTATTTCCAATTTTTATAAATTTAAAAAATTCAACATATCACTGATAAAAAAAAATAGCTCTAAATAGAAAAGATAACAATACATTTTAATTGATTAAAATTTTAACATAAAACACTCAATTTTAAAAATACCCATAATAAGATAAATTATTTCCAAATTTTATATTTTTTTTTTATAAAAGGTTATTGTTACGTCTAAATTAATCAAAACTTTAACATAAAACAACCCATTTTGAAATTGAAATTACCTGCATTTTTTAAATTTCTAATATACAAATGAAAGCGAAACTTAGAAAAGAGTCAACATTGCACACAATGCTTTGTACACGGGATATTCCTGGGTGGGTGTGATTGCAAATTACAGTCCCTTCCTTAAAAACCTGCATTGTCCGCCACCTCAATGTTTGATAAAGTGATATCACCCTTTTTTTTTTGGCACTATCTGGGCCCACCATGTTTGCTCACAAGTCTGTCAAACTTATCCGTTTATACTTTTCTTTTCTCGCTGGGCTTTCAACGTGGCACTCCCATCGATAACTCTGATGAGTCAGCATAGCCCAGCGAGAAAAGAGTCAGGGAAACACTAGAATGAGGGTGGAAGATATTCTTCCTATTGCAAAATAGATGTAGCAAAATAAAGGTTTCAGTGTAGTGATTGTTGTGCTACCTTTTTGAAATGTTTATAATCTCAATACTYTTTTATAGTTGTGAAGTTTTGAGACCATGTATATCTAGATTCTAGAAACAAATGGAATCAGATTGAATGATTACATAAACACTTGATAACAAGTTTTACAATGTTTTTTTTATGAAGTATTTTTAGTTGAAACACATCTATACATAATAGAATTCAAAGCGCTGAAAAAACTAATTTTGTACAGAAAAAATGGTAGTTATGGAYAATGATAAGATTCAAGTTAAAATCAATTAAGATGAGTTAAAAGGAGGAAGTAAATAGTGCATAAAATGGTTTGAAGAGTGGGATATAAAATAAGGGGGTGTTATATAAACAAAAAATTGTTAAAAATTCATTTACAAGAATACTAAGGAACTGGAAAATGCACCAAAAAAACAACAATACTACATACATAATTTAGACAAACATGTGGAGATTAAGAAAACAGAAAATTACTTGAAGCTTGACATCACATGACATGAAAATTAGGTAATAGCACAACTAAGAACCAACTCAAACATACTGTGATCTAAAACAAGAAAATGGGAACAACCCAAGAGTCTACAAGAAAAAAAGTTTTGCGAAATATGTGAAAATGAGTAAATAGAAATTAAACAACACATTCTCCTACATTATACAAAGTTTTCTAAATTAAAGAGAAAATACATTTACATATCAAAAACCACCAAAAACCACCATTAACATTTCAAAAAAATTTAATCATAAAATAATACTAAAACAAGATTGATTAAAAAAATAGTACTAACCAAAAATAAAGTTAAACCAAATCCATAAAAAAAAAATACCATATTTAATTTAATGGATTAAACTAAATCCATAATTTAAGTATTCCAATCACACCACCACACTACTTTTTATATATATATATATATATATATATATATAATATTATTTTAAACAAATGGCATGTAGAAAGCATTTATTTTTGAGTGAAATGTGTCTCTTATGTAATCATATAAAATATTTTTCAACCTGATGCAATGAACCGATGTAAAGCCTAAGCCAAGCCAATTGAAAGCATGTATTTACATCAATCAAGAAAGTCAAAGTGAATATGAAAAGTGTGAAAGTGGATTTAAGATTGTTGGTAGAGATGATACTAATAAGAGAATGGAGAATGTTCGTTATTGCTAAGAATAATGAACCATTAAAAGAAGTCTCAATCATGGATGGCACAAAAGTAATTATATATTTTATTTTTACCTAAATACTAGTAGGTAATAAATTTATATTAGTGTAATATCATATCTTAATTATCCCTTCGCCCATCGATTTATACCCTAGCAATTTATACCCTACCTCTTTTTGGATCTGCATTTAATAAAAAAATATACTATCAAACCATAGTATGAATTTCAAAGTTGTTTTTAGGTCAATTACATACCATCTAAAAAAGGAGACGTTTATATTATAATATTAGAAGAGATAATAATTGATGAGTTTTGCATAATCTTCTTTTAAACGTCTTAAAAAAAAAAGCACATGAATAAATTATTTTAAAAAATAGATAATCATCATATTACATAAATTGCTTAGTTTTAAAAGTGCAAAAGAAGTAAAATAGAGAGAATAGAGCTCAATGGGAGCATCCTCCACATCGGCCCCCACTATGCTCTTTAAGTTGCAACAATCCTTAAGACCCTCCCACATCTTGGTTGTTGAGAATTAAAAGTCTTGTAAATATGAGAAAAAATTATATATGCAAATTAATAAATAATAGATAATCTATGCTTGAGAGTTATATTTTGCACCATGTAGTCTCTTTTTCCCCATTGAATTAAGAAGTCAGAGTCTCAAAACACTTGTATCTTGGATATTTGTATTCTAATAACAACTTTGAGTAGGTTTAGTTGTGTGTACCTACCTAGCCCCAATTTTAGAGGGAATGTTCCCAAACTTCCACACAGTTTCTATCCATAAATTCTTCTAAAATATGATAAATTGTGGAAATATGCATACTTTTAAAAAATTTAAATTCCTCTAGCTCCACATAGGCCAGGGCATCCTTGGCTTGCACCGTCAAAGAACCCTCACTCTTTGATTTGTCTATTTCAAGAGGTCCTGGGACTAATTGGTTCTTTTGTTTGGGAGGCAATTTTAATTCTTCATAAACATACTTTATTTTGTGGAATACTTCCAAGGGTGAGAAGGATAATTCCTAAAATAAAATAACATTTCTAATTATCCAAATTCCCTAAGACACTATACAAGGCAAATCTTTGTGGTCACTTAGCGTTGGGTCTTCCATCCACTATTTTAAATGGTCAACCAAAGAGGTTACTACTCATTTGCCAACTCCAATAGTTATATTCAGGGCTTCCTTCCATACTTCTTTGTAAATGAGCAATCTTTAAAATGATGATCTATGTTTTCTCTGTTATTTCTACACATCATGAATAAAACTTGGACCTTGATGATTCCGCCTTTGGAGGACATCTCAATTTAAAACTTTATTGTTTAGAGACAACCAAAGAAACAATGTGGAATTCAACATGGCTTTGATCTTCATAGTGGCTCCACCACCAAATGAGTTGTTACTCATCTTCCAAGAGCATTGTTTTATAACTTAAACTAGTTGAAT